>VXBN01014974.1:0-28250 GCA_013397395.1 Sinosuthora webbiana
CTTGTCTTATCAGTACAGTTCCTGATGAACTGAGTCCCTCTCTGGCTTCCCTGCAGGCCCTTTCAGATACTAGAAGGTTGAAGTCAGGTGTCCACACAACATTCTCCTCTCCAGGCTAAACAGCCACAACTTTCTCAGTTTGTCTTCAAAGTGGAGGTGCTCCACTCCTCTGATCAACCTTGTGGCCTCTGGACTTGCTCCAGAAGTATCAGGTCCTTCTTACATTGAGGGCCCCAGAGCTGGATGCAGCACTCCAGCTGGGGTCTCATCAGCACAGAGCAGCAAAACATTGTTCTTGATAGTTACTGCAAAAGCACATAAGGAAATCATTAATTTCTTGGAAAAGATATTCTTACTTTATGACATAAATGAGAAATAGTATTTCACTTCTTTCTTTAGTGGAAGGTTCATGAGAGTTTTTGTTGGTTTTATTTGTTTGTTTTTTGGGGTTTTCTGTTTTTGTTTTTTGTTTTTTTTTAAGGAAAACAAAGAATGTAGAACACTTTTCAAAATGTAACTTGCCTGCAGCTTTCAGTAAATATAACGCCTTTTCTTCTCCCCCCCCTTTTTTTTTTTCCATTTAAATGGNGGACATAGTTTCTTTCTACCAAAGACCCACTAAAATTTTACCAAGTATGGAGTCATTAAGCAGTGCAACTATTTCTAGAACACAAGACACATGCTGGTGAAAAATAAAGATATACCACAGACTCATGCTTTAAAAAAAGAAACCTCAAAGTTCAGTGGCAATATAAAATGCATCAGGCCTTATTTTCACAGATGAGAAAGCAAGCCATGCCACTCAGTGTAATACCTTTTCAAAGATACTAAAATTAACCTGCTTATTTCAAGAAATAATTAGAGAAGGCATATGAGCAGATTCAAAGAAGACAAATGCTGTATTCAGATGAATTTTCAAAATAGAACACTTAATATATTTCATACTAAAATCTTAAACCTGGAGGAAGGCACTATTTAAGCATGAATTGCATACAATCCAGGTTACCAATAAAACAAAACCATCAAGCTACAACTGGTTTTATATCTACCAAGTCTTCCTAAATTATTGGGACAACACCTCTTTTAGTATGCAGCAAAAGTAAAAGATGCACAACTAGGACCTAAAACACTCCATAACCCAGTTTCAAAGATAAAATGACTGCATTTTTTTATTATTATTACAGAAAGGGTATTTTATGCTGCCTGTTAATAAAATTCACCCTACCAATAAAGAAAACAAAATTTAGCATTCAGGGCAGCTTCCATATGAATAATCTTGAAAGTTCTATTTCAAAGTTTGCGTAAGTTTTTACATAAAAGAATAAAAGCTTTGCAAAAAAGACCACATCTGTTCTGAAAATAAAAAGGTAGGTTTTTTTTTTTTATTCTGTCTACAATTTCTAATGCACAAAGCTATCTATACAACTTATTATCCTGAGGTTTTATGTGAAAATTCCCAATTTTTACTTCAATTATACTTATATATATAAGTATATTATATATACTGTAGACAAAGCTCTGTCATCATGTTAAAACATGTCTTGACATATTTTTAGTGGTGCTTAAATAAAATGGACCCCATATCTACTCTGCATATCCCTCAGAGAAGGTGAAAAAAAATCTATATGAGAAAAAGTACTTTTTCAGAGATTAAAGGAAAAATTAAACATTTTCTGCTTTTCTACATCCACCAGGATGAAGCAATGAACACCAAGAAGAGTTTGATTTCATATCTTTACTAGTGTACATACTGAGAAAGCTTAATTAACTCTTTATTCTTATCTCATTAGCCAAGGAAAGAAGTGGAGTGGGACAAATAGAGATTACTCTGCACATGCTGTAAGTGATGTAAATGATTATTACACACACACACCCCCCTTAGGAGCTGCACAGTTCTAGGGAGCTCCTAAAGCAGTGAAGCAACTAAGACAAACTTTCTAGGGGAGTCCTATGACTGACTATAAACCTGATCTTCATGAAGCACCACTCTGCTTCATGAGGGCAGACTCAACTAAGGCTTCTAATGTATTCCCTAATGATTTTAATAGACATATGAACCACACGTGTACATGAAAGGGTTGGTTTCCTGGTGTGAACATTTAAATACAAAAGACACTGACTGCTAAAGGAAGGCACTTCCCTCACAGCTGCGTAATAAATCTCTCAGTGCCTTGTTAGTCTAATCCCCCTCTTGGCAAGGTGGATATTAGAGGATGCCTCCACTCCAAAGGATGGCTTTCAACTGCTCTAACTCTCTGCTGCACAAACAGCTACAACACTAGTTTCCTTTCATGTTCCATCACTACAGATGGTGAGACTCATACCTGGCAAACAATTCCCACAGCAGCTTGTCAGTGAAAAAGACACAGAGAGAACCTCTCATGCCTTTCTGTAAAGAGCAGCTGTGGAAATCAGAGCCTAAAATAACAGAGCTGCTCCCTGCCAGATTTCTCTGAGAATTGAGAGTTGGGTTTATTTCAGTTTTTAACCTTTGTGCACTACCAAAACTCCTCTGTAACAAAGGCATAGCAGCATTTCTAACAAGAAAAACTTAGCTAGTTTCTACTGCATTTGAAATCCATTATTTCTGAAGGTGTCCATGTAAAATTAAAAATTCAGAAATATAGCACATAAAATTACTGAACCTACTATGGTGCGGTAATTGATTGTGCAGCTGGTACTAAGTGAAAACAAAATTAATATTTATCACATGAAATTACGTAGGAGAGAAAGTAACAAAAATGGGTTAAACAGGAAGAGATTGCAGTGAATGAGCCTCTGGAAAAAAGTGCATTAATTACAGCCATTGTTTTCCCTTCTTAAAAGCATTTGCCCATTACATAAAACACCTGATCTTAAGTTAGAAGATTATTTAAAAAAATAGTTTCTACTCAGGCAATACTAAACAGTTTAAGCTTTTGTCCAAGAAGTTGAATTGTGTGTTCCCTAGAAGTATTTGATCTATGATACAGTAAATTACAATAAAATACAGTATTATTTCATTACACTAATAACAGAAAACAATTCACACCTGCACATTCACACCCACTCAGTGCAGTCAAGATTTACATATGTCCTGGTAGCAGATAATAGATTTTTCCCTTCTGGAAAAGAACTGCAGATGAACAAACAGGATGACCAGGACCTGCACAGGTCAGATACTCACGGGAATTACACCAGCGGGAAAGAGAGGGCATAGAACAAGAATGCTGAAGGCAGTTCTGGCCCAGCTGCAGAATGCCACAGGCTCCAGGCTGGAGCCTGGAACAGCAACACACTTCTACACAATTTAAATCAACACCATGGAGGAAAGCCTAATAAAGCATTGTTCCCCACTCTTCCTTGAGGAAAACGGTCTAACTGTAAACTGTGTAACTTACAAACAACACGGCTGAAATCTCCAGGGCACAGGCCTGTAGGAATCAAACAGTATCTACAAGTCCCACTGGTTGAAAATTTTACAATATTGGACTACTTGGAACACAGTTTTATGACTTTGAATTCCCGAATAAAGTTTGAATTATTGAAGTAACAAACAGAAAAAAAAAAAATCACAGAAATTCAGGTTGAAAATAAAGCTACAGCATACTATACCTAACCTGACAACAACAGAATACCAACATTCGAAATAGAAATAAAAAGTTAAATACAAACTATATAGGAAAATATCCCTATTTTGAAGATGAAGCCTTCACTAAGAACACGTATCTTGACCTGACAGCTCCAAATATAAACCAAATATGTAAATGTTTTCAGCCATTAGTCTAGCATTATGTATTTATGATGTAGTGTTTTTCTTCAATTTGTACCTCTTACCTAGCTAAAAAGTCCCTCAAAATATTACTACATAGATGACATAGGTGATGATCTTTTATTGACAATATTTAACCAGCTCTGTTACCTTAGACATAATAAATTTGATCATTAAACTTTGGTAAATTTCAACAAATTTAGTTTTTCTGAACTCCAATTTGGGATATTTAATGAAATGATACAGATACACACTAATGAAAAAGTCACTTTAATATATTCTTTATACAAACTGAACACACAGTTTTGTATATTACAATATGCTACAGGCATGAATAGAATTTATATAGTTCGAAATTTTTCTCTCACTCAAGAGATTCAACATGCTAGCTGTAAATGTGCTTTTTTTCCACTATGCTTTATTTAATAGAGGAAGAATAGAAACTCTATTACAATAAACACATGAAACACTGTTTTCTGATCCCCCAAGATTTCTTGGCTTCATGATTCTATAAAGAACTGATGTTTTGCTCACTTCACAATAGCTGTGGAATTTCTATAGGATCTTACATCATTGAGTACTGCAAAATAAATTAAAGTGTACTTTATACTGCACGTATACTTGAGTTTAGGTGAATGATTGCTACAAATAAGGACTGAGGTTAATAAACCTATCTATGTTACATTGAAATGACATAATGAAATAATAAATTTCAAAACATTCAGTAATCACATGGTGATGCAGAACCCAAATTGAGCCATTTTCCACAGTTCTATTAAGCAGTTGGTTTTAATTGGTGGGGCATTTTTACGGAATTGAGTTCTTGATTTCTTGACCTTTCATGTCACAGTTAACACCAAATCAAATGAGGCAAGTTACAATGATGAATGTTCAAACAGGATGACCTGTGCCTGACTTTCTGACGCTGTTCGCTTGAGCAGCCTTATTTGGTCCAGTTCTGAATGTTCCACTGATTTCCGAGTTAGAGACTGCACGGAGTCAGTTATGTTGTATCTGCCAGGCTGATAAAAGCCGTAATACTCTATACTTTTTTCCCCTGAGTTTTCCAGCGCCTTTAGTTTCTGCCTAAACTGAATAATTTTACAGGTTAAGAACAGGATAACAGCACAAGCCAGAATGAAAAAGGCTAGTAAAATGTCAAACGCTTGATTAAGCTTTTCAACCTGTTGTGTACAAATCAGGGCTGTTTTTAACGATACAGGAGCAGGGTCTGTTGTAAACAGCCGTTCTTCTTCAACACTTCCATCAGTAGGTATAGCTTCTGCTGGGATTTGCACTGGTAGTGTTGGTAACACTGTAGCTGCCTGTGATGGCATTTCAATAGCATATTCCTCATAAGGCAGTGGGGTAGAAGACGTGGCTGTAGCTCCTTCCCAGAAAGCAGTATTTTTATTTTCTGCAGTGACAAACTGCTGCAGTGTGTTGTGCCTGCTCCCTTTATGCCAGGCCAGCAGCACAGTGGTAGCACTGTGACGCACCCCGAGGGATCCCAGACTCGGGGCAGAGCCTAGGCTGGCACTGGGGCCAGTGCAGTCTGAAAACCAAGCCCACTTCACGTAATGCAAAGGTCTACCACGCATGCTCTGGGGATCCTGACAGTGGATTTTTGCAGAAACAGAAGTTGATGCTAGCCAATTAAGTAGCGCAAGCATTTTGCAGCTGCAGTTCCAAGGATTAGAATGTACCTGCAGATGAGTTAAAGACACCAAGGGTTTGAGCACTTCAGGTTGTAACTCTGTGATATTATTAAATGCTAAATTGAGTACTTTAAGTGACTGTCCCATTTTTTCAAAGGTACCATTGTCAATACTGGCTATTTTATTTCTGTCTAGCTGTAGATACATTAAATTGTTCAACAGAGTGAAAGTGCTGGAATTTATATTTTCTAAATCATTATAACTTAAGATTAGCTGGCTAAGGTTGTTTAATCCAAAAAATCCATTTACAGCAACACATTTTAGCTTGACATTTTTCAAGGACAGATATCTAAGCTTGCTAAGTCCCTTAAATGCAAAAGGCTGAATTGATCCAATGGGATTGTGAGACAAAGAAAGTCTTTCAAGATTTTTGAGCCTTCCAATAGCTTTTGATGGCACAAGTGTTAAGTTGTTACCTTCAAGAAACAAATATGCAAGATTTTCAAGATGATGAAATGCTGAATCTGATATCCGTGAAATCTTATTATTTGCTAGGTTTAGTGTTTGGAGACTTATCATTCCCCAGAAAGTCCCACTTCCAAGGACACTGAGACGATTTCTTTGAAGTGTTAAATATCTAACAGAAAGAAGATCATTAAATAATCCTCTGGGAAGAAAAGCTATTTGATTATTCTGAAGGTATAAACAATGAAGATTGGAAAGGCCTTCAAAGATTCCTGGATCCAGGCGTTTAATATTATTGCTATTTAGATGCAAGTAGCACAGTTTGGGTAGTTCCACAAAAGCTTTTGGGTGTACATACAAAATACTGGAGTTATCCATGTAGAGTGCAGAAAGCTTCTGAAGGCCTCTTAGATCATTTGGAGTGACATGTGAGATATTATTTCCACTGAGGTAAACAAGAATTGTTGTTTTTGGAAGGTTCCAAGGGATGCTCGACAGCCCTGCATTACGACAGCTAACTTGTCTCCCTGTGCAGAGCTGACAAGCAGATGGACAGCCAAAAGCCTCCTTCTGGAGCAGCAACAAAAGAAAACAATTAAATATATACAGGAATGCTCCTGGGCAGGGTGGAGAACTTTGCAGAACACACATATCCCTGTTTTTGGCCTTCTTACTCATCTCTGACTTCACTAGTAGAGATAAAAAGAAGTATATAAATATTATTAAAGTATGTTCATTATATATATTAAGTATTAATAATTATTTGAATCTATGTGTACAGTCTTAAAAATATTAGTATTCCCCTCAAGATTGTTTTTTACATATTATTCTTTCATGCCAAACAAGCAGCTTAAAACTCCAACTTACTAACTGGACTACACTGCAAAAAATTTTTCAAAGTGAATGGACAATTCAATAAACATACTGCTAACAGAGCCAGAAAATATTTAATTGGTTGTAGCATAAAAGCATCTAAGCTGCAAAAATAACAGCTTCTATTAAATTAAAAATACTATATATTACCTACTTCTTATAGTTAACCATCACTAAGAAACGTTTCAAAAGCATTCCAGTAGAAATGCCAACTGTAAACAACTTTTACTAGCAGCTAGCTTACAAATTAAATTTTACTTTTATAAAGTTAAGTTACATTTAAAATTAATAGAAGCATTTACTTACCCCAAATCTGAAGTTCATTATTTCTGTTATTTTGCTGTTTGCAGTCCACTGGACTATGTTATAAGCTGACCAACTACACTCATCTGTGAGACTTTTGTAGAGGCAGTACTGCTGTGTTCTACAACACTCACATTTTTGCCCCAGGGTTTGCAACAGTTTGTTCAGGAAACTAGGAAAGAAGTGCCTAAAGTCAGGTTGCCATGGATACAGGAAACCCTGGGACAGGAAGCCATTTTATCTGTGCTTCAGAAGTATTGTTGGAAAGGAAATCTCAATGATTTGTTTCTAGAAAACCAAGAACTATCTTAGTCTGTTACTGCTGGGGTTTTTTTGTTTGTTTTTGGGTTTTTTTTGTTTGTTTGTTTTTTGTTTTTTTTTTTTTTTNACTGATTTAACTACGAGAGCTCAAAAGAGTTTTATCCTAGTCAGATACAACTTTCAGAATAAAGCACAACTATTTGTAACAGCACTATTGCATTACCTCTAACTCCCTTACCTTTTGGCCAGAACCTGAAATGCTTTGTTAAATTGGTAACAACACTTAACACTGCTCTCTGTCTACAGAGCCAAAGTGCTGCCACATGCACAAACATTCCAGTGGCCTGAGAGGGAGAAGACATATGCTCTGGAGGGAAGAGCCCACCCAGTGTCCCCTGCCCTCTGGCAAAGCACAACTTGCCAGCAATCCCAGAGAAACCCATGAAATCTTAGGACATGAGACCCACATGATGTGGCACTAAGCTGCTATGTACTTGTTCTTCTGACCTACACCAAGCATTTTGTTAAACCACTCTTTTTAAAGCAAATTTATCTACAGAGGACTATGAGATGGTTCCTGATTCTGAGAGCCACGCCTTTCATGCACAGCTTTTGTTTCCTGCAGTGTCCCCTGTGCAGAAAAACACTACATGGGCTATAAATATCCCTCTTGCTTAAGGACCAGAGATTATACCCTCACTTACTCCATCACAGGGAAGAAATACTTTCAAACCTCAGTCACATCATCAAAGAGGGAAGGAGGAGATTAAGCCTACAAATAGCAACGTAACTAAAACCCCATGGTTTTACTGCAATGAGACCTTCTGCTCAGCAAAAGAAAGATGACAAAGCCCATCAGCAGCCACAGCCAAAAAAGAGGTGCAACAGCAGGAGAACCAAGTCCCTTCAGCTGCAGTGATCTCACACAGGAAGCATGAGTTCACAAAAGGGGTGAGATGTAACCCAAATGTCTCTCTATATATAATCCAGTATGAAATGCAGGACACACATGAGAAACGGAAGCAGCATAGACCAGGACATGCTTTTGAAGAAGCTTTCTTCCAAGTATCTAGTCTAAAAAAAGAAATCAAGCAAGTAAAATTGGTCTAAGGGCCATTTTAGACAAAGCCTGTATGAGTTACAACCCAGAATTAGAACTGCATTTGTTTCTTTTTTTTTGAGACCAATAGATCAATAGGAAAACTAAGTCTTCAGATTTGCGTTTTTATTTTCAGGCTTATATTTTTTCATAGTATTTAACATAATTGTTGATGTAGAGAAAAGTAAAATAAAATGTCAGGTACTTAAGGGGAAAACAGTTCACAGGAAGACTGGTGAAGGATCCTGGATGTGAAGGACAGAACACTAAGAGTAATGGAAAAAGATTATCAATAGAGTCAGATGAAGGGAAAATCAGAGACTGATCACAAATGGAAAGTGACTTCAAACATGAAATTATCTTCTACTTAAACTTCACTACCTATACTCTCTTTGTAGTGAGACCTGTATGTGTTAAAAAAAAAAAAAAAATTTTTCCAAGGTGTGCTGTATGAAACAGCCCTTCATAGCTACAAGAAGCAAGACAAATTTAAAAATAAAGTTTTAAAAGGCAAATGTTCATAGAGCTCTCTTTTTGCAAAATGTCAGAAGCACATTTTGAAAAACTCGACGAATTAATGAAGCTCTACAGTTTATCACACAGCACAAAAATTTAGGGAAACCAGTAGTGCAGATCAGATAAAAGAATGCTGATGACCAGCAAGTGGCTGAATGTCTCTGTGGTCTTGCACTGAAAGTACCTTATGAATACTCACAAAAATTTTTGCTTGAACCCTAGCTCCACTGTGGTTCTGAGCACACTGAGGACTCTTCCAGTAGTTGAATCCCAGGCCCAAAATGGGGAAAAAATGTGTTAATCCAGATCATGGCTCCTTCCATTCTGCACTAGGAAATCTAGATAAAGTTCTATTTTACACTTTGTCAATACTGCACCCAAAGGCGTGCAGATCTGATTGCAATGTAATTTAGAGTTATTATTTCATTAATACTACATTTTGTTAAAGTATCTGAAAGCAGTATCTGTTCAGAACAAGATGCAAAATTATTATTATTACATGCCACAAAAGTGATACCATTTTGGGGAAAACCATAAAAAAGGCTGGCTGGGATACATGCATAACTTGGATCAGCCTCTCTCAAACCAGCGTGTACCTAAACAATAAAAATCATTACTTTTTGAAAACTGTACGAAAAAACCCCAGGAAACACTAACAAGCTTAGGCAGCTCTCATATTTTATTCACTGCAAATTTTCTTTTGCAGTGAGAGACCTACTAGGTTTGTACCTGAATACAGGTTCACATGGTCACTGAGAAAATTGTTTTTGAACCCACAAGTGAATTTTATCTTCATATACTAATATTGATGAAGTTACTAATGCTACTTGCTTTTTAACATTAAAATCTAGTTCAACAGTGACTCCTTGTAAATACAAGGAGTATTTGGATGGAGTAACAGCAGTTACTGTAGTTAACAAATAACTGAGTTAAGCCTGAAGTAACAGCAATTTGTCAACTTGTGCATAAAATGACAGATCAAAGTAATTGAAAGAACATAGAAGCACTGTGCCCATGTTATATTAAAGCCAATATAATGAATATTAGGTGTCATAAACTAGTCATCCAAGTCCCACTTATGTACAGCAGAAAACATACAGCAAGTTCAAAAACAGGGTCCAAAGTCAATTTTTGAGAAGGGATTTTATTCTTATAATCACTACAAAATTACGATAAAGCCCACAATGAGGACAAACAATTTTTAGCACTGTAATTACTCTTTTAAGCTTATAAGACTGAAACTATTTATTGCCCTCCCATTGTGTATTTAGCAACCATCTGCTCTCGCAGGGCTTCCTTCTACTTTTATTCTTGACAGGTAGGCTGTTGTACAACTTAATTTTTTCAAATACCTACTTCCTTCTGCCCACATGATCTCTAGAAATGGCCACAAATCAAAGCAATTCAGGAACCAAACCACTGTTTAGGTAGCCCAGACATCAACATTTAATTAACACCCAGTAGGGAGGTGAACTGTTTACACCTTATTAACTTATCAGATCCCAAAACACTTTTCTGTTTTTCTCATTATCTAGTTTATCTAAACATTTCTGATTGCCACAAATACTGGAGATTCATTCTAGTACTTAGTATTTCTGTTTCAGTAAGAATCCTGACTTGATGCTCCATTTACCAAAAATTTCTCTCTTCCACAGCGTGAAAATACAAAATTATTTTTCCCACTGCGGATATGAAAATAAGTTTTTGTTCTATAAATCCAATCTGACCTTAGACTCCAGTAAAATAATAGGACAGAAAGCTCTCATGAAACTAAAAGCTCACTCTGAGAAACTGTTAGAATTAGTTTCTTCTCTTTATTCAGGAATCTAAGACTTCTATGGAGCAACCACTATATTTGGGAACAAAACAGTAGCATAAAAAAGCTTGGCCATGAATGTAAGGCACAGATGTGATGTGCTGACAATAACACTATAGCTTTAGCCTTAACTTTTCACTGCAATACTTAGCAATTCTGTTCAAACTATAAAAGTATTAATGTACACAATATGAATGCAATTCAAACCAAAAGGTCCAAAGAACTCAAATTAATTTCCAAAATTTCAACTTCTAGAAATTTAATCAAAACTCAATTACAAAACCAGTCTGCCTGATAGTTTAGGAGACAGGATGGGCATACACTTGGCATTAGCAACTGATAGCTCCAAAAATTTAACAGAAAGAAAACTCCAACAGTTCCTAACAAATACTACAGAGAATACCCACAAAAAAATTACAAAATTTGTTTCTTAAAAACAAAAGCTTTCTTTATACTTAGGCATTTTTTTAATATCAAAACCTGATGATTTGTTTTAAACACTCACTTTCTCATTAAATTGTTTGAATATGAAACATTATTTTTCAAGACAGTACTTATTTGCAGAAAGTCTTGCAGTGACATGGGTTGTGGTGCTTATCACTTCTGGTATCTTATCATAATAGTCTGGCACTGTTAAAGAAAGTCACTGAAAAATCTGAGCTACTCTCTGGCAGTCTCAAATTTCACAGAGTACAGCACAGAGAGATAAGCAGATGTACCAAAATGGCTCAAACAAACCCAGGTGCAAAAACAGCTGTAAATCTATGTTTTGGGTTTAGGCTTTTCTTTTTTACTTTTGTTAGAATCTTGTGATTTTTACACATTTTTAGTAATATGCTATACTTCAGTCACTACTTACCTACTCAGTATCTCATTTGCAAACATGTAAACCATACACTGCAATGAGTTTGAAGGAAGCTAGTTAGTCTGTTATCTTTTGCTGTCTTTTATATAATTAAAACCTTAAACTTTAGGGTAAATTGTAATTAGAATAGTTTTAAGAAAGACTTCTGAAATATTTTATATAGACTATGAACAAAAACAAGATATCAGCAACCAAGCCCTCATCACTGCAGTTTATTTCTTTTGCAGCAGTTTAGATGCAATTAGTGCCATAATTCCTTGCTATCACTTGGTACACTTTTCCTTGAAATCAAGGCTTAAAGGTCTTAGGAGAAAAGATAATATGCTCCTGACCAGTCTGTACTAGCAATCAAGTGTAGGAGAAAAATTGACAGAGATTGTGAACAAGGAAAGTTTAATGAGTGCATCCTTTTGCCAATGCCATAATGTGACATGCAATTAAAGAAGTTGGCAGTGCTCTGTGTAACCTTCTGAATTATGCAGACTCTGATAGTCAGACTAAGACCAAAGCCACATTTTTCATTCTTATCATTAAAACTGCACTGTTACTTGTCAGGCAAGCTAAATAAATCCAAGGCCAAACACTGATGACAACTGCAAAATCATAATTTAAAGAGCTCCTTTAAATGCTAATAGTCTATTAGAGGCGTGGGTGAGCATACCTTCAACTAGAGGGAGTAGAAAAATGGAGGGGAAGAAAAAATAGCTTCAGAGTATCATCCCTATAAAGAAAGGAGGATGTACAAGTAATTATGTAAGAAATTTTGACTTTATAAATGAGGACATAACTATCCTGAGGAGAACGTGACATTTTATTAGGCACTTTCTTGCCATTTACTAACATTACATATAGAAAACTTTTTGAGAGGAAAATTAAAATTTCTAACTGAGTAATTTTAACAAATGACAGAGGCAAAACAACCTAATGAAGATTTATAATTGCATACTGTAGGTACTTACAGTCACAAAATGCCAATTATGAAACTGGCAGAACTCATACTGGCTGATATATCAGACTTGATACACAGTGAGAAAAAGGAGACATTCATTTACATAATGATTAGAAACCTGGAGAATCTCTTAACCCTTTCCCCACAATACATAAACATGTTTGACTCAAAGGAGTAAAATGAAATCTACTCATGTACCAAAATTAAGAAAGATAAATTAAAATACCTCATATTTTAAGATCAGTCTAAGTCTCTTCTACTTTAGAATGGCACCACTCTACACAGGTAGGTCCACCAAAAACGAGCCTATCCTCAAGGACCACAGTTAGTGCCTGTTTTGGAAAGCACTGACTTTGAGTAAAAGTAAACTTGGCAATCTCCCATTCAAGAGTGGCAGACATAGCAGAAATAACACTCACCTGCAGAAGGGGAGTGCTTAGCTTTCAACACTGTGTCAAATGCAACCTGTGGGTTCCTAACCTGTTCCAGTTAGGAACCACCCCAAACTAGGCTGATCATTGATCCTATAATATTTCCAAAATCTGTTTCCATTTCCTTATTAGAGAACCAACGTTCCTATCACTCTTTAGCATCTTTCAGTGTTGTTTGTGTTCTACTAAAATACACACAGCTGTAGGAATAAAAAATATATCTACTCTGCTAAATAAATCATTAGAAGTTTTCAATATCACCAAAGAAAGCCATTCCAAAACACTGTAATACTGACATTATACTGCAGTAAGCTAACTAATTATTTCCAGATAGATAGATAGACAGATAGATAGATATGGGTAGGAGAAGGGGACATAGTAACTATTTTAGCCACTTTGGCATCAGGAACTACAAAGGATGCTGAAGAGCTCAAAATGCAGAACCCTAGATAGTGATGGAGGCCCACACTTTTTCCACAACAAATAAGAGGTAGAATGCTGCAACTGACTATATTCACTAGGCTCTATTTTAGGGACCAAGGGCACATCTAATAAAACTCAATTCAGTCTTAAAGAGTACTTTTCCAGAGTATGTTCACAAACATGCCATTAAGGTTGTAGACAAGTGCAAATATGACTGAACAGCAGGAAAATCATGACATTTGTGAATTTACTCATCCAGGTTGCTGTCACATCTCATGTCTCACACTCTAGCTCAGATAAAATTTTCCTCCAAAAAACTTCAAGTCCTTGCATGTTTTTCCAAAAGCCATTTCTGTTAGATCTGCTGTGTGTCTATCCAAACTTTCCTCATGTACTGAACATGGAGACACTGTAACTCCACAAGTGCCTCCTTACTGCCTGAATGTTACTGGTCCCCACTGTTATATACAACAGTTTAAAGACAGGAGTCTTTAACCTATTTTATTAAATAGTAATATTTTTTTAATAAATGAAAAAAATGCACATGGATGGATGAGTGATAAACAGGCAGGAAGAATACAAAATACAGAAAATATTGCCAATGCATGTATCTGTCAAACACAAAAAAATGCTAACGTGAATTGACCACACTCGGATGGCAAAAGCAGACAATTATATAGCATTTAATTTGGACAAACCCCTAAGTAATACCAGGAAATTACTCTTCCGTGAAAAGGTGCTGCAACACACTAATCAGGAAAGCAGCAGTTATTGTTCTTTTTTTGATATGAATTTCTGACCAGTAACACGATGTGCAGCTGTGGGAAGATAAACAGGATGCTGGATTGAAGGACATGCATTCACGATTAAAATGCAACACTACTGCTGATACCAAAAGCCTATGCCATTATGTCTATCTCTGGGTGGTACTGTCCAGGTGAGAAAATTAAAGTGTGGCTAACCAACCATTTGTCACTTTATAACCTGCTTACTCACACTAGTCAGCCCAAAAGCCAATGTGAACAGCTGCTCTGCAGTGAATCCTGTCTTACCTGCTCTAAAATCCTTCACTCATGGCACTGTCAAACGTGCTATACTTGAAACAGAGAATTATTTGCGTCAAACTGATTTTTATTAATAATGGTGGAAATTTTACTTTCCCCTAAAATCAAGAAAGTCCAGAGTTCAACATATTTGTAATTATAAACCTCATCACTAACTAGAGAAACACTTAAAATATATAAAGTAATACTACAGAGTTTACAGGGAGAATAAAAAAGGTCACTGTTTATTTTCCCCAACATTTTATCCATAAAATTCTGAGGAAAGAATGAAAATACATGTTATCTTCATTTTCCCCCCTCTATTTTTGTCTGCTCCTTCTCTTTCCTCTCTAAAATAAACCACTGCTTTAGCTATAGGCTAGAGAAAGAAAAAGGAAAAAAATTCTCAGGAAGTGTTAGACACAGCACAGATGCCTGTTTTCCTTATTGCAGAACCCTGAAAATCTGAGCTTGGTACTGGTACCAGTTCTGACCACCACAGAGCAGCAAGACGAGGGAAGAACCTCACCCTCACCTTGGCATTACCAAAACAGCCCATCAACCATCCACAGAAGAAAAAATTCTCTTCTGCCTCTGCAGTTGAAAAATCTTGAACTTACCTTGGATATCCAAAGTAAAATCTAATCAGGAAACCAGTTAGTGAGGCATTCCAACAGGAAAAATTACCTCAGCTTTTCTTGAAAACACTTACATTGATCAAAACATTTTGTTTAAATACTGTATTATATTTAAAACATTTTTTTTTTGCTTCAACTATGCAAATGGACTTGTACAAGAGGCCTACAGATACAGGATGCAGCAAGTATGTGTAGTATAATCCCTGAGATACAGCAAAACTAGAGTGACTTACATTGTTCTAGTAAAAGAAACAATCAATTGACAGAATCCATTTCACACACTCTGTCTGAAGGTAAATTTGGCAGTCTATCAACTGTATAAGTGAAATTTTCATAGCTTTGACATAAATATGTCCACTGAAGAGAGGCTATTTATCTGAGAAGCAGCTTTCTTAAATGATATGAGTAACTGAAAAATAAAGCTGTCATTTGCAGAAGGTTTTATTATGTTAAGGACTGCCAGAAATAATTGGCTTTTACAGCAGGAAATCTGGAGCAGCTGAACATAGTTCAAAATAACATGGTTATCTAAAGGAGTTTCTTTTTTTCCTTCCTCTCTTTAACAGAAACTTCACAGGAAGACAGATGTAGTTCAGCACCTTAAATTTTAGCTAACACCTCTTTAAAAACATTTGAAATATACTTAAAAACAATATAATACTGTTACATTGACTGGGAAAAGACCTCTTATAAAGCAGCTGCTTGGTTCACCTTTAGCTAGATGGTTACTGACTATCCACCAGACAAAATAAAAGGAATATTTCTGTGCATATAAAAAGCAATGAAGCCTCTGAATTACACTTAAGTGTTCCCTGATTTTTTTAGATAGTAACTACATAGTCTACAGCTTTGACAGATACTACACATTCTACAGATACTAACATAGCTTTTAGGATTTGGGAGCAACATCTAAATTCCCAAAAGACAATACTTAAAGACTGTTCAGGAAACGCAGTAGACTAAATATAAACTCATGCAGTCTTGTCATCCGGAATGTCAAACAGATAAAAATAATCTGAAGGTAACTATGGACTGAACTCTCACCTAAACATGTTATACATGACTCCTAGTATTGACAACTGTGAAGTCAATACCCTTATTCAGCATTTTAATTTAAAACTTTCATTTCCTACGTATATCCAGCAATGATGATGGCTACTGAAAGGATAATAGTAAATTCTGTTTGCTATAAAATTTATAGTGCAAAAACTGTTTCACAGCTACAACACAGTCTTTCACAGCAACTCTTTCTTCCATTTAATATCATAGAGGAGAAAACCAGGATGAAAGTTCAGATCACATACAACAGGAAAGAAAACTGAACAGTGCTCCCTGGAAGGAACACTAAAATAGTAACATGTCAACTAAAGCAACTGCTAAATCACAGATGAGAGAAGCAGGTAGTTCTAAGTTAATATGAGAATAAACAATAAAATCTGCAGTGCTGGTTCCTCACTTTTACTAAATGACATTTCCTATAAAATGGAAGAAAGGTTACTGTAATGCTGTGAAGCCAAATAAGAAGTTAATATGATGTAGCATGGAAGTTCTAACTCTTTAAAGTTTCTCTTGGAAAAAAAAAAAACAAGTAAATAAAACTACTTATATTGGAATATTTAGCTGCAGAATTGTGAAACACTTCAGAAACAATTCCAAGGGCCTTTGAAGCATTCTTATTTAAGGCATTGTACGTTTGCTTACCTATTCAATGATGGTAGAAGAGAAAGCAATGCCAAAGCAGAAAGTTTTCTTCTTTCTGGCTGAGTGATGTTATCCATCCTATCAACCCACATTTCAATCATGTTACCAAGAATTTGGTCCAACTGCATGGGGAAACACAATGTTCCTTTTCAGTTATGAGTGCATCAGTGTGTTTAGAAAATAACTTATTTCAGTTTCTAGCAACTGAATACATTATTTAGTCTTGGGAAGACACTATACAGCTGTACACCCGACAGAAGTAACAAGCAACAGGTACTTTTTAAATTTTCTGTGACAATGCTTCCAGGCCCTGAACCCTCCATACCATTAGCTGTAACCCAGATGTTTGAAATGCATTTCATTTCTGGAGAGGGAACTAATTCAGGATAACAAATTATTCAGTTTTCCCCTAACAGTCTCATAGAAACAAAGCACATGAATTTACTCAGTTTTATTTACACAGTGACAAATTAAAAGAAGAAAAAAAACAAAAAAAACCCCACAAAAAAACCACAAACCCCCTCCAAAAAAACAAACAAAACCACAAACAAACAAACAAAAACAAAAACCAACCAACCAAAAAAAACAAAAACAAAACAAACAAAAAACACCAAAAAACCAAAAAAACCCAAACAAACAAACAAAACAAAAAAAACAAAAGAAAAAAAAAAAGAAAAAAGACTTGTCATTATCTGTTTGAAAACTGTATTACACCCCAGAAAAGCAAATGACTAAAATTTCACTTAAACACAGAATAAAGCACTTGTAGCAAAAAACCCTCAGTAACTTCACCAGTGGAACTGGAGCACACTGAACCTGACACTCTAGAAACTTAGGGGAGAATGATTAGACCATTCTCCATACTGCAAGACCCATCAAGACAGCACAGGGAAAGAAATTCTCACCCTACAATCACATGTGAACTAAGGGGGTTTACATGGCTAATTGTGGGATGCAGCAGGAAGAGATTTTTGGGACTATATAAAAATCTTAATGGAGTGTTTTAAGTAATTATGGGAATTTGTAAAAGTTGTTACAGGGTGTCCAGGGAAAGGAGAAGAAGGGGGAAAGAGCCCTTTTCAAGATGAACTGGGCAGGAACAAGCATGCATAATAGAGGGAGAAGTTTCTTCAGGTCAAAAGAAAGCAAAACTTCCCCTCACTATGTAATACAAAACCACAAAAAACCCAAATGGACAAAAGGGGACAATAAACCTTACCTCCTGACCCAATTCACATGCCATCTGGCTCAAAAGTAATGAAAAAAACCTTGAATTTTGTAGCAGAACTCTACCCATGATCCCCAGATAAGTAGACATCACCACTGGATATCTCTGAAACAAAAATAAACCAAAACAAAAGGTGCTTAGTTTAAGTAAAAGAAAAATTTGACAGTTATAGCAGCAATACCTGAAAAATACTTGTATGCATCCCTTATGTCTTGTACTAAATTTTATTTAAGAGCCTCTAGGCTCTTAAATTAACCAAGACAACTTGCAAGGGGATTTTACTTTAAATTTTGAAACCTGTATTTTAAGGAACTGACAGTTTATTGTACTGTTAAAAAAATACTTTTGAAGTTGATTATGGTTCCAAGTTACTGCTTACCATTTCAGTAACATCAAGAACACTTAGTATTTCTGAAGCTCCTACTTTTTTCAGATAGAAACTATAATACATTTGCCAGTAACTAATCTGTAGGTGTCTCAAAATTAACTGTATACAACAGTAAGTTCATTAGTTTATTATCCTTGGTTACAACTTTTAGAAGAAGCTATAGGTTTTTTCACATGAAATTCAGCATGTAACAATATAACTGTATTTTGTAAAATAGCCTACTTGAAAAACAACATGCCAACATTTACCTGAAAATGCTAACCCAGATGAATACATTCTGAATAGGGTATAATGAATTTATTAGTCTTAAACTGGAAGACATTTTAATAATCCACTCTCTTTTGCTTTGAACAGCAAAAAGTATTTTCCTATAAAGTATTATTTGTCTTAAATTTGGAAATCTTATTCAATTCCGTAATTAGAGCCACATATTCATATTTTAAAGTCTTCAACTGAAAAAAAGCAAAGGTTTTGATCAAAGAAGTCAAAAAGCTTAAAGAATTCCACCCACTGATGTCTACTAGAACTGAAAGGTTCAACACAGTTAAAGCATATTTGATTTCACTCGTTTTCATCCAACACAGAATTTTGTTGAATACAAAGAGAGAAAAGTGAGACGTTAAGACACACAAGCCAGCAAAATCTTAAAGACTCTATCACACACAAACCATTCTCACACCCTTCAGAGCTCTTCATATTAGATATGCCATTTAGGAAAAGAAGACCTTCTCCTGGTTCAGTTTTCTTTTCTCTGGTCCAGGTACAATTAAAAAAAAAAACAACAAAAAAAAAAACCCACAAAAAAAAACAACACAAAAAAAACCCACAAAAACAAAACCAACACAAAAAACCCCACAAAAACAAAACAAAACAAAACAAAACAATAAAAAAACCCAACAAAAAACCCAAAACGGACTAAAGATTAAACCAGGCCGAATGTTACAGCTCTTAGAAGTGTTAATAGTGAAGGAACAGTGGAACAGCAGAGTAAAATTTGTCTTGTTTTATTAAAACAAACACTACATGACAAAATAACTGATGGATAGGTTGTTTTTTCTTGTGCTACTGTGTGACTTTTACAGACTTTTAAACTAGATGTCAAAAATCTATCAGATGCTCTTAAAACAAGAGAAAATACAACATCAGTATGCAAAAACTCAAGATAATGGAAGGTACTGTCATTTTCCAAAGGCAAAGCAGACAGCAGTTAAAGTAACTCTTACCTCCCCATCTATAATCCCCCTGAACACTGATGGCAGCAGCGGTTGAAACATTTGAGGACCCAACACAGGGTTGACTTTTAGGACATTTTCTACAACCTTAAGAACAAAAGCAAATTAGACCATTATTAAAGTATATTCATAAATCTTTACTGAAGCTTTAAAACCGTGTGTACTGGTGTACACATATGAAGTGCTCATAGGATGCTTACCACTAAACACCAGCAAACCCATACCAGACTGCTGAAACTATATTCTAGTAAAATATTCTGCAAACGTGATCTGCATAAATGCACCTGGTGAAAGCTGACAGGCCAATGAAACCCACCTAGCCAAGCACCCTATAAGCCTCCCCATGGCCCAGGGGAAGTTGATGAGGTGGTTTGGAAAAAGAGACCTTGTTATGGTTCCAGGAAAAGCAGGTGATTGAGGTGGTTGGTAGGGCAATGTACCAGCAGTTCAGGGTGTATTTCCACAGCTTTGTCAGGTCATTATTTTGAGAAACCACTGATTAGGATCTACTAGCTCTTTGCAGGTGTGCTCTCAGAGGTGCTATTCTGGCTACCTTGCTCTGGCTCCCAATGTTTAAACTCTTTACCCTTTGTTTTTCAGCTCCTTTTTCCCACCATGTGCTCCTCCCTGAAACAACTTGCTTTTCTGGCTTCTTCAGTTTTTCTTTTGCCCAGATGTTTGTGCTCTAGCCTTGTACCAAGAGAGGTGGGAAGAGGCTGTGAGAATAACAGGCTGAGGGCTCCTCACGCCTACTGCCCGGTAAAGACAGTGATGCCACATGCATGAACACACTGATGTGTTTATAAAGCACATAAAGGTATCATAAAGGTACCTCACTTAAACACACTTAGTCTCCATTTACTTCCACCTCAGAGGAATTTCAACGGGGATCAACTCTTCTGTGCCCTTGAGCAATCTCCCCTGAATATTTTTTCTCCTTTTTGAACCTTGTTCCCAATAGCTTCATTTAACACTCTATTTTTTGCATTGAGAAAAGTGTTAGGCAGTTGACCCTTTTCAGTGCCTCTCAAATTTGTAGACCTTTAATATACAGACGTATAAAAGAGGCTTATTATGTACAGAGGTAAATAAAACTTTTCCCCCACTCATCTTTCTAAGTACTGGAAGTTCTGGCCAACTCCTTCGTTCCTTGCACAGTCTTTTTAAACCTTTTATTGTCTGTGTCAGATAATTAGAAAATCAAGTCACATCAAGCCTCAGCAATTTTGCAACAAATTGTCTTATCAGTCGAAATTAGTATTTTTCAACCTTATTTATTTACTGTTCTTACTTATATTTACAATCCAGCCAAAGCTATTTGCAGGAAACTATTTCAGAGAACACCCCTGGGTGTTTCTGTTCCCAATGCTTATCTAGATTTTGGTGGGTTTTTTTGTTTAACAGATCAGCATAGTGAAGTCTGACAAAACTTTACCTTTTTCTAAAAATATTTACCAGGATGATAGCTCAGTTATCCCTCTGGAATCAAGAGGGTGTACTAGAAGAGTGTTCCAAGTGTACTGGACAAATCTTGCAGCTAATGCAAGTCCACAAAGGGACTCAAGTGAATAAATGATTCTGTACTAGCAATATAATTCCACTTTAGAAATCTGATTAAAAGCTGCTGCATAAAACATTTGCCCAACTACAGACTTTAAATAGTATCACTGATGGACTGGAATTGACATTTTAAATTTCAGAACTAGAAGTCTAAAGCTCCTCACAGAAGTAACCACAAACAGGGAAAACTATCAACTTCACCAGTTGTTTTCTGTCCTGGATTCTGGAAGCAGTTGTGTGATCCACCAGACAGACAGGTGGGATCCAATTTATATCCTCCATCACATTTACAATAAACTGAATTCAGGTCCACGTTTTCATAAGCAACACAGAGCCCTCTGTTAGTGCAACCACTGTAGTACACTACAGCTACTACTTGGTTATCTTTCAATGTATATTCCAACTTTACTTCCTGAAATTCTTCAAAAGACATATTCAAATTATTGCTATTAATATTTCAAAAGCTTGTGAGTCCCACAACACCATTTGAAGGCTGTGTGAAAATATAATTTTCTGGTGCTTTGGCAACTTTATTTAAGCAGTTATGGCCATTACAACAGCAGCTATGCCAAAGGTAAAACAAAAACTGTTTGAACTCTGTGTCTGGTACAAATGGAAGTTAGTACACAAAGGAATTGCATGGAGACCACGTACATAAAGCATTCAATAAAGATTGGAAAAGTTTCCTCTACACTCACTAGGTCTCTACACACATGCACAGGCTTCAAATAAGAAATTAAACCACCACTGATGGTTTAAGTCCCATGTCAAATTCTGCTAAATACACTGGTTTCTTCTACATGTTCTAAATTTTACTTGAAAACATTACATATACAGAGGTGAGCCTCTGGATATTATTTTCATTATACTCCACCTTTAAAACTTGGACTTGACCTTCAGTAGTTATGTCCTTCAGAAGCTCACAAAATGACCGACATAAGTCAGCAGCATACATCTGAAATAAAAAAGAAGGTATTATGCAATGCATTTTATATATTTGTATATACTTCAAAATTCAATTCCTTAGGGTTTATATATGCCTAAAAATCCAGTTTCTCTTCAAAGATCATATCTGCTAAAATGTTAATCATTCTGTACTAATTAATATCTAAATTAAGCATTTTGTTGCTCATTTGACATTGCAGGACATTTAAACAATCTCAAAGAATTTTCTAATGAAGAAGGTGTGACAAGGCATAATATCTCTAGTTCAACTCTTGCTAGAATGTATATTCATAATTTTAATCTGGTAGGATAATTAGAATAACTATTATTACCCAACATAGGACCTTTTCAGATATCAAAATACTAAATCAATCCACAAAGCATTAATTCTAAAAAATATTTCTCAAATCGGAGTGTCTTATCGTGAACCATGAAGAGCATCAGAACAGTATGTTTGTATAGACAAAAATGAATAAGTTTGTGTGTATGGTATGTTCCAAGATGAGAGAAAAACCAGTTTGCCAGTAAGGAACTTACTGTGGTAATATGGATCTTTATATAATGGTAACATACCTGCAAAAATTCAGATGATGATAAGAAAATATAAGCATTGATGATCTTAAAGCAATTTTTGAGGTTTTCTGAACTCAGCTCTGGAAAAAATAGAAATCACAATTCAGAACCTGATCACCAAACTGAAGTACAACCAAGATGATTTACTTCTAGAAGTCTTTTTTATCTCACAGCTTGTAGTGCCAGATGCCAACAAGTAGAAAAAAGATCTTCACTCCAGTGCCAATCAGGTTCTCTCTCCCTGCAGAGGCAATTACAGAAGTGGGATGACAGCTCTTGTACTCAAATGGAAGCACAAGAAATCCTACAACCTCAAAAGCCAATGCTAACTAAAAATTAAAACCAAACAAACAGAGGTCAGGTTTTGGATGTAATACTGGGTTAAGAAGATATTAAAGACAGAATAAAAGAAACAGGTACTTTAGAGAGACTTGCTATTACTGATAAATGGTCTCTCTCACACCGAGTCAGTAAATACTGAACAGAAAGAATGAAATAAAAATTGCATTCTGCTCTTCTGACCCAGATGTCATATCAAATGGCATTGAGCTACACTGAGCTGTGGGGCATACCTTGAGCATTTCAGTAAAGAGAGCATATCCATCTGAGAGATAGATACACAGAGGATGATATACAGCAGCAGCTTGAAGAGAGAAAAAAAGATATATCCTCAGGCACTACCTGTAAGACTGTTTAAGAAAAAAAAAACCAAAAACACTCTATATAAGCAGAACTCATAGCAAAACTAAAACTTTCAAAGTTTCACATGGATGTTGATACTAGTGCAGAAAGTCCACATTGTATAAACACAATGCAAAAGAACAAAAAACCTCAAAGGGATAAATTTCCCTAAAACCAACTTGGGCAACAAATTATTCTTGGTAAAAGAAGTGGACCTCAGCTCCACCACCTTTAAAATATCTAACAAAATCATCATGGAGAGGCAACAGGAAAATACTTTCACATGAATTTTAAATAAAATTCATTTACCAGATGGAACAAGCATCTGGCTAAGACTTCATATGTCTCCCATGGCTTAGATGAAAGCAGCCATACAAAAGTGTGGCTTACACTGGTGATATTTATATATAAAAACTTCTACCAAAAACAGTTATAACCATGACCATGGTTGCTTTTCCATTTTAACATCTGTATAGTTCTGCGGAGGTACAGCAGAGATTTTCTTTTTTTCCCCACCCATTAGGTAGAACATTAATGTTCTTCCATTTGATATGGCCATAGGACAGCTTTGCATTCATGAGTGCATTCGTATGTCAGTACTCAGACAGGTCATATCTTGTAATCATTTATTCTGAGTATTTTTGTCTCTTGACTTGAAAAGAGATCACCCATCAATCCAATATCAATCCAATCTTTTGATATCAAAAGATTGCAAGACATCTGTTCAGCTTTAGTAGCATATTGCTAGAGTTACACATTGAGTTCTCCTTAGAGGTTTGCATTTGTGTTTTTTTTTCTTTACTAGATACAATCATATTTGAGATTTCAGACACTGAACCAAATAGACAAATTCTAAATAAATGGTCATATAAACATGAAGTATTAGTAAGTTTTCCATAACTTTCCATTCTGTGATTCTGTGATAACTGATGAAAGGTAATAAAATGTGTGTAGCAAAAATTGTACTTCAGGTCAAAATGAAAACAGGTATGACAAATGCAATGGAAATGACAGACATTCTATCACTCATCTGCAGTTCAGTGTTTAGCAAAATTTTCTAGAAAGATCTCATGTCCAACTAAGTACATTTAGAAGCTAATTATATATCAATTCTCTTGTTAGGTTTTTCTGAATCAAACATATTTCTCTGAATTCATTAATGTGCTCCTTTGAGTTTTGTTTGGATCAGACGAGTTAGTCCAGTTCCAGTAACCTAGTTTTTGCCTGTACCTTTAAAAATACAGCACATGCACATTAAACTCTTGGAACAGGTATGTCTAGATTTTAACCATATTCCCAACCTGAAATTGTATCAGATTCAACTGTCAGTTTAAGCAGCCTCAGTGCAGAAATGCTTCCACCCTCAAGCAATTAATTATTTCTCCATTCCGCATTATTCAATACATCCCAAGAGATATATTAAAGAGGCTGTGCAATCTCTCTACAGGGCAATTACATTTCAACAGAGTTTAAACAGTATCAGCAGTGCTGAACTGAAAATCAAGAAAGACAATTATGCTGTGAATAATTATTGTACATCAGTGATAGCACCATAATCTTTGAAGGTCGGTCACTTATGCAAGTGAAATCAAGCCTTCATATCAAATGCAACATTCTGCTCCTGAAGGCAAATCTAATTGACTTGTATAACTTCTCTGACATCCACTTCCAACAACAGCAGTATCCTGAAATGGGTACAAAAAAGATTTTTTCATAAGGACAATTACATCTGGAAGTGAACAACTACATATTATTTTCAGATTAGTTAAAAAAGGAAAATAAAAAAGATATCCGTATATATTTATCTTTCCCCTTCAAGCTGAAAAATCTCACATACGAATTCTTCTCTCCCTATCCTCCAGCTCTTCTAGCTCATCCATGTTGACCTCTGACATATTTTCTGAATGACTTAAATGCTGATGTAGACAGTAAACATACCAGGAAAAATAATTACATTACCTGTACATAACACTAATTCCATTCAGTAAAAATAAATTCAGAAAAAAAAGTCCAGGAGATTAATACTCCTTACATTGTATTTTCAAGAACTGATTTTCTGGAGCATCTTGTTTCTAGTTCTCCACCCTACTCCAAGAAACATAAGCATGGTAGTTACCTATTCAGAACTCCTCTTCACCTCATCTGTCCTTTGACTTTTACTTTGATGACTTCAGACTGAATTGAAAGCTAGTCTTGGAGAGATTATCTTTTTTGACTGAATTGAAAGCTAGTCTTGGAGAGATTATCTTTTTTGCCTAATCTCACACAGTTAAGGCACACAAGACTTTGCAATTTTGACTTCTTAGTTAAAACAGCTTTTTCTGACAACTACATCACCATGCTAAGAAGGACAGCAGAGTCTGACTTTTAGTGCTGGAAGTTTCAGCTGAATATTGCTACTGGTGTACTGGAAAAACTCACACACAGGTTTAAGACTGAACAGTTATTTAATTAACTAGCACAGTTGATCATCCCTGATCACTATGTTTTCTTTTGCAAGATGCTGCACCTTAAACTCTACTCTTGCACTTGATTTAAGTGAAGAATCTGTTTTTCAAGTGTCCTGAAAGAAGTAGCTCCCTGAGGGGTAGCAGATGGCAGTACTGTACTGGTTTTCTAACTACCATGTTTTAAAATAAGGTTAGCACTAATCCAAAATTCCAGCTCCATTTAAGCATCATAATACCATGGCTGTGTCACGTGGAGGCTGTCTAGTCAGATTCTCCTGATATAAACAGATAGAATTTGTAGGCAAAGAGCATACCAGAATGGTTTCTACTTCCTGGCAAAACGTGCATCATTTTGCAGCAATCAAAATTTTTGACGAACATGACACTCCAAAAAAGTTTCTCAGAAAGATGCTCAGGAAGCAAAGTAGTACAGAAGCCTGTAGGACAAAATCTCTCTGTGATTACACATCAGCTGCTGTGTTTTTGCCACTCACTCCCAACTCTGATTAAAAAAAAAGTTTGATATAAGCATGTTTGAAGGCTTGTCCTTAGGAAACCCTACCCAGCTTAACTGTACTACTTACTTTACCAGCATCATACAGTTTTCATTTTTCAGAACAAATAATTCCTCTAGAGAATGTATTTTTTTTATCCAAAGGAGAGTATCACTATTCTCCAGGATTCATCCATAGAACAAGGAAATCATTGCAAGTGTAGAATATTCCAGAATACCTCCACCTTTTCTAAAAAGAGTTTGCCAAGGTTTCCATTTCTACTCACCTCTGCTCTGAAAAGTATCACGTGAGGACTGGGCTTAGAATGAGGACTGGACTCACTTTCTGCTTATTATCAGTAGCAAACAAACAAGCCACAAACACAGAGTATTTCTGAATTTAACTCCAGCATATTAGGAGTGTGACAAACCATGAAAATCACAGCCATTCATTCAGTGCAGGCTTCCTGCAGCATATACCACCTCTGACTGACACAGAACAAGAAGGCGGAAGAGTAGGTGTGCAGTTATGGATGATGACAACAGTAAGGACTCAGTAGCTACAGAATTTTAGCAGTAGCTGTGGAGTATTTAACCGTAAAGCCACTAGTTAACAGAGTGTTTTGTCATTGGAGATCTTGTATACAAGGAGAAATAACAGAAGACATCACCTTGCACCTACATGACATGACTTTCTACTGACCAGTAGAAATAGAATAAAACATTAAGTCCTGAAAACAATTAAAAAGCTAACTTTTGTAATTCTGTGAACACATATCTCTAAAAAAAATTAACCCATTTCCTGTATTAGTGTTGAAACCTCAAAAGCACAGCTAAAGATCTAAACACAAACACATTAACATAAAATAAAACCACAGAATTTTTATACTCCCTAATTATGAAGCAAAAGCACTTGAAATATCAGTATTTCCTAAGCATTGAATCCTAAATGTCATTATTAAGTTTGTATTTTGCCAACAAACTGCTGTTTTTAATTTCAGTGCTTGACCCAAATGTTCATAGACATATTTAGGTAGCTTGAAAACATCCTACATTGTTAGTAACTGAATAAGGGGAAACGTAGTAACTTCGTTCTGGTTGTAAGCAGAACAGGCAAGTATTCCATATAATCAATATCAATAACACCTGGCACATTTCGTGTTAAATTTCAGAACCTTCTTAAAATAACCTCTGAAATGATAAACTGAAATTTGTCTTATCTTTCATGTACAGCAGCTCCAATTTATTAAAAAAAAGAGAACTAGGGTAAGTACATTAAAAATATTAAAAAAAGATGAGAAAGTCAGACAATAAAAACCTGTTCCTCAATTTTTGTTACAATTTTTCAAGCTTCCTTAGTACTTGCAGCCACAGTAGCATGAAAAAAGCAGCAGGAAAAAGCCCTGTAATTTTATTAGTAACAGACTTACCAAGAAGGGCAGACATATTCTGAAATATTCTCAGGAGTTCTGGCGTAAGACATGGACTGTTCTCCAAGGTCACTAACCTAAGAACAGATTAAGCAAAATATTTCAGATGATGTATGAGTAACATTGAGCAATCATTTTGACAGATGTAAACATTTTAACTTCCAGTAGCCATCTATATTATCAACGATGTGTAACAATTACCAGAAGCATACTGCAAGCAGAGCAATAGTCCTTACAACACAGTCTTCAGTAGAGGCACAGGTCTTGCCAAGGTAGGAAAACAAAGAAAAACATGCTACTGTCTTTTTATAAAGACAACATAAGCTCTTTAACGCAACAGTGAGAATGTCTAAGTAGCCAGTCAGGGAACCTGCAGAAGGTAGAGAGGGATATTTACAGAGCAACGACAGCACATGTTATAAACCTCAAAGGAGAAGATGTGATGGCCCAGCTCACACGTTCACTTTTTTTTTTTTTT
>VXBN01014974.1:28255-70082 GCA_013397395.1 Sinosuthora webbiana
TATCTGAAATGATACATTGATTATCATACATTGTTTATAACAATTTAGAATTCCTGAGATTTGAAAACAGTAGTTATAAATTAAGCTTGTATTTAAAGCCACAGCAACAAATTCCATTTTTTCCTAGATCTTAGGTAAGGGATTACCATATTTAAATAATATGTCTGGTTATGTGAAATATCTTAGTTGCTTTCCTGCTCTTGGTTCAAGAAGTCCTTGGAGTCCTCTCTGCCAGCTCTCCAGATTTCTCTGATGCTCTAGGACATCTCAAAANTAGGACATCTCAAAATATCATTCTTCTGCACAGACAGCAAAAGAGCAGCCTCAAGACCAGTATTACTAAGAAGATATAAAAGTTCTGCACTCATACATGTAAAAGGTCCCTATGTTAAATTTTGAGAAGCTCTTGCACTTTGACTTGCTGCCACCAGCACTATAAATCTCAGTTTTGTTGTATAAACTGTATATATTCTTTATATTCTATACTGTATATTATGTTTATGTATATTATATGTTTATATTATATATTATATTGTTTATATTGTATATATTGCTGTGCATATTGTTTGTACATTAAATATTTGTCCTTGAAAGGCTCATTTACAATTTAGATCAAAGGAATCAGTCATTATTTTAAGACAAACTCTATGTATTTTCTATTCTTCAGAATTTGGTCCATGTAACCATTCTCCCTTACAGCATCAGCCACACCAGAAACAAACAAATCAGACTCATGGCAAACTGAGCACTGTGTCACTTCTTGTTTTATGTTCAGTCACCAAATAGCCTGAGACATAGAAAGTAACTTCTACATTTTATCCCTGCAATTATGACATCTCTTCCTGCAACCAGCTCTGATCCATTGGCTCACTGTTCTCCAAAAGTCAAGCACACCAAATTGTTAAGTTAGCATGCACATTATAGTGAGTCTAGACTTTTTGTCTTGCTGTTCATTATCACTACAGAATGGTATCTTCAGTATCAACTGCCTGAAAATGAGTAACAGAAGAAACATAACTAAAACCAGCTGAGTACATAAATTTCCTAACCTCGTGTCTTCTGAGAAAAGGTGTGATATAGGTTATGTCAAGGTAAGGTAACAAGAACACACCAATTTTAATATTCAAAGCTTTTTACAACTTTTTTCTTCTGGGGATATAAGATTAACTGTTTAAAAATTAGAAACAGAAAGAAAGCATTCTCACCACAGCTCTAAACCATCTTCCAGAAGATAGACATGTGGAGGCTGAGAAACATCTGTACTTAGTTGGATAACTGGAAGTAGGAAAGGGTAGAGATTTTTGCTGTCTGCTCCCAAACCCTACAAAAAGTAAGAAATGTAGAATATGTCAAAAGCCTTAAATAAGCATTGCAAAAATAGCATGGAAAAGATCTATACTGCTGTTACATTCACATGTAAACATGCATACAAGAAATCAAAGGTTAAACTTTCTTCCATTTCATACAAAAATAAAATAGTCTGATATCCCTAAGCTTTCTCTCAACATATCTTTAAGAGGTTTTGTTTTTTGAAAACAATCCACTTATCAATAGTCTGCTAGAAAAAATGATAAAGGACATACATTCCTAAAAACATTCCCTGGTCATTTTCTTTCTTGGAGAAGTCACAAGTCTAACAAATACCAAGTGACTAAAAGCTGAATGTTTTACAGGTCAAGAAAAGAATTATTCTTTGGTTCTTATCATTTAGAGAATCATTTGACATAATCTTATATTCAAGAGAAGTTTTGTTTTTATAGCTACTCAAAGACTAACAGACTGATGACAGTGATTCAGTTTTTAAATGATCCATGAGACTTTTGAACAATGAAGAATAAACTGGGAACAACTGCCAATTACTGAACACGCTACAAAATATTGTAATATTACTACTTAAGAGAACTGAGGCTAGTGGAATGCTGAATTTGCATAATTCCTGCATTTTGATAATGGAAAATTTAGAATTATTTGATATTTCTAAGTTGCAGCTTGTTTGTGGATTATCTACTTACTTAAACAAACATGCCTTAAAAGAAAAAGATTCTTCTACAAATCTGTCTCACATTTTTGTGTCTATCTACACCAAGAGATACACCTTTAAAAAAAAAAAAAAAACTCATATTTTAGTCTCCACATGAGACAGAAAGAAGAATTTCCCACAATTTGTTAATGGTAAAAATCTATTTCCTCTTCATTTAAGGTTACTCAGCTTTGGAAAGAACCTTTAAGTTCTCCTTCTATAATAATATTTGTCATTTCATTTTCAATTTCTCTCCAGTGTTAACCTCTGCAATACCATCCTTATAAGTCATGCATTTCCACAAGTTCAAGACTGCCTGCATACTAAGTCTGCTCCTGTACAGACACTGCCATGGGAGCACTTCTCTTGGTCTCTGCTAGTCCTGCCACATTTTCTTTGAGATGCAGCAGGGGTTGGAGAAGGTAGTGTGGCATATAGTCTGTATTAAAGAAGTACTTAATACCACAGATTCTGCAGGCAACATAACCACATACTTTTTTATCACCAAGAAAGAACTGTAGGAGGTACTGACAATGTTTATGTGACTCAGGTTCCTTACCTGGACGAGATGGATGAGGGTGGTTAGAATGGCACATCGTAGCATATTGTGCTCCTCACTCTGCTTCCAAAGGAGTGGTAAATACTGAACCAAACATCCTACATATGGTCGTATCTGAAGTTCAGAACACAAATTGGTTTCTTAATATGTGAAACAAGACTAATAATTTATCCCAGGCATAGTTTCTGAAAAATACAGGAGCTGCTTTTGTATCAGTTAAAACACAGCTTGCTTAAATCTCTCTAAAACACTGTACTCTTTACTCTGTGACTGAAGTAACTTCTGACTGCAGAGTAGTTTGAAAAGAACATATTACTTATGGTGAGATTTGTGTATGACAATCAAGCTTATGTAGTAAATAGGACACAAAAATATTTAAAACTTGATACACAGATACTATCATATTAGAATATTCTTCACTTAGACAGGATTCCTAAACAAGAGCATTCTTTAAAACCAGAAACAGTCCCAGGGAAAAAAAAAAAAAAATGGTGCTGAATAACCTCTGGAGTCACCTAGCCTTTGAGCAGGAGTTAAGACTATGTAACTTCTAGAGATTTGTCCTAGCCTATATTTTTTTCTATTATGGTCTTCAATACTAAAGGGTTAATTTATTTGTCTTTAAAAGTATTTAATTAGTAATTTACCTACACATATTCAAGGGTTCTTTCTCAACTTTTTTTAATGCTGCTTTTCTAAACTGCAGGGAGATCTGCTGTCAGGTTGACTTTTTCTATAAGGGATAATTAATAAAGCTTCCTCTGGCTCTCAGACAGAATTATTTGTAGAAAGATGAGATCAACTCAAAAACACACATTACTTCTGTCCTTAAATACAGTAATACTGAAATAAAATATAAAAAACCAAACCCACCACAACAAAACCTGAGACAAAAGCAGTCAACTATTCACCATTTAATTGTGCAAAACCATCTTCAAATTCTTTATGTAAGAGCTGAAGCACATACTTTAACACTAAAGTACTGAGAATTCATAATGTGAATTTGAAACCTGTCATGTAGTTAAGGAGAGTTCTGTAGAGGCAACTCTGACCCATATCAGTATCAACAAGAAATTACAAATTTAACTGCACACTCCCTACGAGTACAAAGCATTTTCCCCCAAAATGTCTTTTTTAATATGTAAAATAGATTAAAATACTAGTCCAGATTCGAGACAATCAGAATCAATCACAAATAAAAAAATAAAATTGCTAGAAATGTCACAAGATGTAAAAATCCTTCAGTACACTAAAGGCTGACTCAATACAAAAAATACAGACTAACTTAAGAAAAGTAAGTTAACATTTTACACAAAAGATAAATGAGAATTGGAAAGAGGACCAAGTAATACCAAGAGTGCAGGCATCTCTGACAACAACAACCAGTCTATTAATTGATGACATCTTCCTTCCACAACAAGCCCTTCTCTGTGTTCTTAGGACAAAGCTAAAACTGAAATATATACTAAAAGAATACCTGCATATTGACTCTCTCAATCACACAGGACAGAACATGAAGAACATGCATCTTGGTGTCACATTGTGTTACTTCCTGAAGCAGCTGAAAGAGCAGTGTAAACATGGACTCCAGGTACTAAAAGAAAAAAAAAGCTGGTCACGTGAAGTGGTATGCTTCCTGTATGCTTAAAACTCTAAGACATCCATAAACTTTGAAAAACACTTATAAAGTGTGCAGGATGTTACTCTTTCACTTGGAAAAAAGCACATTACCCAATCATTGCCTAAGCAAGGTTAAAAAATTCAGATATACTCCTACATACCAGTTTAAACATGATCAGTTTGAATGTATGCCATTTTCAAGTTTTGATAAGTGTAAATGATTTCACAGGCAAAATAGGATGTCTCTCCAGAAGGAGCACTTTGTTAAGAGTCAAACCAAAAGTACAGTATTCCAGCTTTTGGGCCAGTAGATAAAAGTTAAATATTGAACTGAAAAAGACACCTTAGACAATTCCAGTGTTTACAGTCTAGGTGCACTCTGCATTTTTGGTTTGTTTGCTTCTCAAGTGAGTTAAAATTAATATGGAAGTCAAAATGAAATGAGAAGAAACATCTGCTAAATTTGAATGACCAAAATATAACTTTGCTGTATTTATCTCTTTCTACTGTTTACTTAATGACAATAGTAATGACCATGGTAAAGAACACAAATACAGGAGAATCAGAAAGTAGTGCCTTTTTAAGGCACTACTATAACCACAGACTTGTATGTAGTATTTTTAAGAAGCAGCAGGTTGGAAAGTACGGCATGAAACAGGCACATGGGAAAGTCACATTGGTGGAGATGTATTTGTTAGGTACAGTTTTAATATTTTCTTATCATAAAGAAACTTGCTATCTGGCAACACACAGAGCCAGAGCTGTGGGTTATAGAGTTATAAAGCACTAAACACACTGCTATGAAGTTGTAATAGCATAATACTAAAATGTATCTACACACTAGCAACCTTAACAGCAGCAGTATGAGTATATATTTTCGTCTGTGAAGACTGAACACACAATACAAACATGCACACACATCAATTACTAAACAATGTAGTTCAAAATGAAATTGGAAAATACTTTTTCCTGCTTTTCTCTACACATTTATCTACACCTCAGAATATATAAATGCTCTTACCGGTAAGAATTGGTCAGTTCTGAACTCAAAGTCATCTACGGGTAAATAAACATTAAGGAAAAATAATACAGACTGCAGACAGATACCAAGACTCAAATGAGCAAATATTTCATGGATACTCAAAAAAACATAACGTGAAGAATTTGATAGTAAGTTTAAAATTGATTGTTTTCCAGTAATCAGAATTAAGAACTAATCAAACAGCTTTGCAAATAAGGATATTTAACTTCAGTGTCGTAGCTGTCTCAATACGGACCTGAAAGACAAAAGTCAAGAAGCATGATGCATACATTCATTAAACATTTTGATTTTCCAAAGAGTACCTGGCAATACCAAATCACATGATGTTTTGGAAATTGAATCATCCTCTGTATTCTATAATCCTTTAAGAAATGTAGTTAGTTCATTTTCTTTTACCTTCATTTTAGTATCCTTTACATTTTATTTGTCATTGCTAAAGTGGTAGAAATTGAAAAAGCTACTTAGGCAGAACCAAGCATAAGAAATAATTAAACAAGAAGATATCTATCTAGGCTGTGATAAAAACTCTTGCAATAGGGAGGAGTTTTAGAATTTTTTAGAATTATCTCAGTTTACTGTCAACCAAGAAGATCAGAATCAAACAAACTCAACAAGTTAGACTGTTATTCCTGTGGATGCTTAGAAATGCCTTAGAAAGCATTAAAAAAAACCAGCTGTCAGAGAAAAAAATACCCTGTTCTGCTAAAGCGGTCTGGAATCACAAAAATTATTGTTATGACTGGCAATTACTAACTACTAAATTAGCAAAGTGTATTTATTGGGTGTTTTTTTTTCATGGGCTGATAGCCCAGTTTGTTCAAAAATAAAAGCAAAATAAACAACAGTAAAACCAGCATCTCAACTTCATCCCACCTGCTGGTAAACTGAAGTTATAGCTTAAAACTACAAATTTGTACTCAGGCAATTTAGCAACCAATGCCATTTATCCTATCAAGTTAGCAGATAACTTTAATGCCTAAATAACCATAAAATCACAGAATCACTATGGATGTAAAAGACCTTTAAGATCATCAAGTCCAATTGCCAAATCTGTACCACCATCACTAAACCATGTCCCCAGCTGCCATATCCACACATTATTGAAACATTTCCAGGTGACTCCACCTGTTCCAATATTTGACAACTCTTTCCATGAAGAAATTTTTCCTATGTCCAACCTGCACCTCACTTAGTGCAGCTCGAGGCCAATTCTTGTCTTGTCACTGGTTGTCTGGGAGAAGAGACCTGGCCACAGCCTCCTTTCAGGCAGGTGTAGAGAGTGATAAGGTCTTCCCTGAGCCTCCTTTTCTCCAGGATAAACACCCCCAGCTCCCTCAGCTGCTTCTCACAGGACTCACAGTCACAGGACTGGTGCTCCAGACCCTTCCCCAGCTGCATTGCCCTTCTCTGAATTCCCTCCAGCACCTTAGTGTCCTCTCTGAATTGAGAGGCCCAGAACTGGACACAGCACTCGAGGTGTGGCCTCACCAGTGCCCAGCACAGGGGGACAATCCCTGCCCTGCTCCTGCTGGCCACACCATTGCTGATCCAGCCCAGGATGCCATTGGCCTTCTTGGCCCCCTGGGCACAGCCTGGCTCATGTTCAGTCACTGTCACCAGCACCCCCAGGTCCTTTCCAGCCCCTCTGTCCCAGCCTGTGGCCCTGCCTGGGGCTGTTGTGACCCAAGGGCAGGACCCAGCCCTGGGCCTTGTTGAACCTCACACCATTGGCCTCAGCCCATGATCCAGCCTGGCCAGATCCCTCTGCAGAGCCTTCCTGCAGAGCCTCCAGCAGATCAGCACTCCCACCCATCTCAAGTATCACCTGCAAACTCACATGACCAATGCTGTATAATAAAGAGAGTAGTCAAAGAATAACTCTGTTCTGTCTACACGAAGTATCCATTCATTTATAAATTACTGTAAGACATTTCGTAGTTTTATTCCTATAAAAAAACAGATTGTTGCTCTTGGAATTCATTTTCCCACCAAAGCCATCACTAATTGAACATCTTCATGCTTCATTTAATGTCTTACAGTACAGTAATGACATTACTGTTCAGTATATGCACAATTAAACATCACCACATCTTCCCAATGGTTTATCTTCTGCATGACAAAACAGACTTTTTTAAAGTATGATGTTATGAAATTCTCTATCAAGTTTTTACACAAAGTAAGCTATTTCTGTTTCACCTGTGGTTACAACAAATGTGTAGTCCAAAGGATTAGTTATTTATACTTACCACTAAGTCACGGTCTTGAAGCAAGTTACGAATTGCTTCATACAAAACAGGTCTCAAGTCTGATTTGAATTTTACAGAAATCCACTGTCCAATCAGCCATATAACTCGTCGGCGTATTGGTTTATACCTTTAAAAATAGGAGGAAAAAAAATGCACTTGTTAACTTATGACAGTAGTTGTTACAGAATACTTTGATGAAAAAGAAAGCCAAGAATCATGATGAAAATGTTATTGCCCAAAAAAATCCAAAAGATTTAGTTTGTCAAGATCAACTTCAGAGCAAAAACCTCTTCCATTAAAATTCTTCATAAGAAGGCTCAGGAAAAACCAGCTTAGTCTGAAAAAGATAATTTTCACCCTAAATGACTGAATCTTGAATGTCTCCCTAGAGATACAGTTCATTCTGCATACAGCACACCAATTTAAAAAAAATTAAAATGAAAGTTACATTTATTACTGCAATCATGGTATCTACTGTTTTCATTATAGCTCCCAGCAATTCCCTTGATATTCTGTTTATGCCCAAAAATTTTAAGTCAGATACAATTTAAAAATGCAAAGTTAAGGACTGCACTACAGCAACTGTCAGAGTAGTTCACTTCATCAGTCCAAAACTATTCTAAAACAGACATTACCTAATCTTGTACTAGTGCCATGACAAGGGTACAAATCAAACAGCTTGAGTTGATAGGAAGAACAAACCAGAACAATGATTGAGAAAAGCATTTGACAGAGCTGCTATTTTTCCCACTGCGCAAACAACTTAGATTTATATGTTTAATTTACAGATGTATAAAGTTAAGGAAGATAATAATGCAATTCCTTAGAATGGAACATATATCTAATGAGGAATAACAGTCCAGTATTTCTTGATGCTTACTGAGTGGCAGTGAAGCGTGAATAATGTATGCTGAAGCATGACTTACTCAAAACATTGCCTTATTAATGCACCCTTCAATTTGTTCAAGAAGCTGTGAAGATACAACTTTTTCTACTCTTAGAAGGCCTGTATCTGACACTTAATCTGGTAAACATCAGAGTATTTAAAAAACTAAGTGATTTTCTTTAAATTCAAGTTGGGTAGTTTTCAAACCTATCTATAAACCTATCACATAAAGAAAAGTTTTAATGACATGATGTAACTACATAACTGTCTGCTAAAAGCAATGATTTTAAGGTCTGGTGGTATCTATTATTCAATACATACATCCTATCTCTGCATCTCTATATTATTTCTCTCTCTCCATGGCAGAGAAAGTACAGCATGTTGTTGAGGTTTTTTGGGGTAGGTGGTGTTTGGTTGGCTATTATCTGGGTTGAGTTTTTTTGTTTGGAGTTTTTTGGTGGTTTTTTAATAGTGAAGTTTCTCATAGGTGCTTATTTTTGAGGTCCTACTTTTTCTACATTCACTACTTCTGGGAAAAGCTCACTTCAGAAGATTAGTTTTTAAAAAAAGAGCATGCAGTGACTGAGCCCGGTGGACCTAAATCTCACATGGGATAAGTGACCATATTCCAAAATAAGGCAACCTCTGCTGCATTAGTCATAAGACAGTACCCTTAAGCAGTCTGGACTGCATCACATATTCAAGACAAAAGTACTTCACTTTTTCTCTCAGCAGGAAATGCTGCTTTACAAATGAGTTATTGCAAAAAAAGAAAGTATACAGTAAACTACTTTCTTATTATGGAAAAGCTTCTCATTAATCAGTACAAAACGAAGCATCATGGCAAGTGATAAATTTGGCAATGCCCTATTTCTACAAGTCTTTTAGAACTTTTAAAATTAATTCCGTATTTTTTTATTGCTATGGTCATGGTGGATGGGTTTATTATCAACAAGTAACAAAACGTTCGGAGAAAACAAAAGACTGCAAACTCCACGCCCACTGCTGACAACACATAGGTTTGTGATTCCAAACAGCAACCAGTTCTGAACAAGTCCCATTCCAGTCAGCATGGGACACTCTGTGGGACAGCAGAGGATACCCTCCAACCCACTTTATCTGAACTGCATACGTATTCCCAAAGCTGCTGTTAAAGCAGTACTCCATTCAAGCCACTAACACTGCCTTCCCTTACTGCCATGGTGGTGTCCAATGATGAAGGCAGTAGAAGCAGATGAGGTAAAACAGGGCTTCAAAATTCCAGACAACTTCTACTGCAAGCTTCTGTCCCCACAGGAATTTCATCCCAGGATATCACAAATGCCAACCAAATGGTTAGATCAGGTGTCTTCCTGACTGTAATACAACTGTATCAGCAACACAAAACTTGTCACTTTTAGTTAAGCTACACGGGTGAATAGCCTAAAAATGCCATAGCCAGCATGTGCTGCAAAGATTGTGGCAGCTTTATTTAGAGACTGCTGCTGGTGGAGCACAACAGCAAATTAACAATGTTAAACAAGACCTCCCATTTTTTTCCTGCCCTTCTGACATTTAGCCTAATCATTAGAGTAGTATTTGGCCACTTGTAAATAGTAAGTGAATTCTTAGTTTAAAAAATAGTCTAATGAGAAGAAGAATAAAAAAATTAGGAGACAGCAGGTAAACAACTGTGGTAACCATTCTTTCACACTAATGTAAGTTTATACATCCGAAAGTAAGTAATTAATTTTTTCAAAGTTCATTGTTGTGGAAAGAAGCATTTTAATATCTTAAGTTCCACTCTACAGGAAACTGAACTCTCTTTGTATATAAAGCTTTTGGAAATAAAGGAGCTGACTAGCAACCCACTATGGAAAATAATTTACAGTTTATAGTAGCTCCTAAGGGTATAAGGAAACGAATTACTTCATGTTTCCCATAAAATCTGCCACTGGTAAGATGAATTGCAGATGTAGAAGAAAAACACAGTAACAGTCTTCAAAGGACATTCGGGTCACTGCTAATAACTGTGTTGAGAAAAATAGGACATACTTATTTAGAGTCAATTGCTGATTTGAACTTGTCTGATAAGGATTAGCATGCACAATAGTGGTCACTGTCCTTCCCCTGGGGAAACAGTGAGCTTGAGGGAAAGGGAGAACAGTGTCTTCCAGACAGTTACGAAGAGCGACAGCTCAGTCTGTACTAAGATGCCAAAAATGATCTTTCAAAATACCCCATGAGATCCACTAAACAACAGGAGGTACTTGTGTGAAGGCCATCCAAGTGAAGGGGACCTTGGTGAGAAGGAAACACCACAGCAGATGGACTCCATAAAACCCTTCATGTAAAACAAGCTGCAATCATTCACACTTTACAACACAACCCAAACCCTTATTTCCCCTCTTTACTGCAGCAAAATGTACTGAACAGAATTACAGAGGGCTTGTATTTAAACTTAAAGAGAAGAACAAATCACTATCTTGGCTAAACTACAGTTTTACAGGGACGATTTCCACAGATTTCAGTTGGACTTTGCTGCTAGAGGACTCTGGGGTGTCTGGAGACCTAAACATCTTCTCTTAAATGAGCAAAGCTGGTTATCCTGAGGAGGTTTAGTCAACTCTGATGTGTGCAAGAGGACAGACAATGTATTTTTACAGAACCCTCAAAGTATTCACCACACAGGAATTTAAATACGATCTGTCAAGAACACTGTCAGTTCTGTGACTGCTATCAGTTATCTGTAGGCATTTCATACCTCTCCTCATTTAGTGGATATATTTCAAGGTTGAGTATTTTTCAACTTGGCAATTATTAAGCATTATATCTTACCAGATTTTTATCAACAGTTTGTATTTAAATGATGAAAGTGTAACAAATCAAAGTGTTTACCTGTCATGAGAAACCTGTAGTTCTGCTAATAGCTGATTTTTAAACCACTGATCAAAATCCACACTATCAAATAGTTCATAAGCAGCCAGTCCAACCGCATTATACACTGGGAAAAAACAATAGTTATGCTTACTGTTTGCTTAAATGTTAATTTTTTAATACTAAATAATCAGACTAATTTCATATTCAAACCACATTTTGGTAACCTGAACATAATAAAGAAAACAAAACTAAAGCATATCTTTCTTTAGTAAGTTTTATCAGATCATGGTGAAAGGAACTCGTGTGGAAATTATTAGTAAAAGAAAGACATTACAGAAGAAATGTTAGATTCTTGAAAATAGCTAGAAGCCAAAGGAACCATGAGGATTTTATTCTATCATCAAGGACGGTTCCATAAGAAACAATTCTCTTCTTTTGCCATAAAATCTCCTCACTTCTGAAGTGAACAGAGTATCTCCATGTGAATACTGAAGGTCATTGACCTGGCACAACAGAAGGAACAGTACAGTAAAGAAGATTGCTTGTTCCAAAAAAAAGCCAAAAAGCAGTGTATTTTTACATAAACATTTTCAAAAGTGAAGGCCAACATCAATGAAAGGAGAATTAGGATTTGGGTCCCACTTTACAAATGACTTAAAAAATCTTGCAAATTCTTCGTGCAATTTTTAAGTAAAACACATACACGAAAGTGGCTCTGTTATTTCAAAAATTAAGTAAAACTTAATTTACCAGCATCTTTAATCAGTATAGCATTGGTATCTTCCATGTTGGTAGGTCCTACAAGCCAAAGTTAAAATAAAAAAAAGGTGTCAACAAAACAAGGAATGCAAGCAACTTTATACTTAAATGCTTCAAGTAAGGAAGACATGAATTAAGACTGCTTTTACTGCTTGTACTCAATTTACAAGTTCAGTCATTTCAGTTTTGATACTTTGTTCAGTGAATATACCAAAATCAAATCTCTGCTTTAACACCCTATTTCTGACTTACTTCTTTGGATATGAACATTTTTAAGAACAATATATACATAAGTCAGAAGCAAGTATTTTAAATAACAGACAAAAAACTTGCCAATTGCAGACAATTGTCAACCACATACTACCACATCCAAAAGGGTCCTAGATGTAGTTCCCTGATTTTTTATATATGTGTACCTAAAAATAAATATTTTCTGAAGTTTTAAGAATTAATGGAGTCTTCCTATCATCTAGTACTTCAACAGTGAATCTCAATTTGAAAACATGAAGAGCAGAAGAAAACTGCTACGGGCCCCAGGAGAATTAGAAAAGTAAAGGTATACCTTTCAGCATGGCAGCACTAACTTAAGTAATTTTTAGAAAACAAACACATTAACTGTAAATGCCATTATAAGGAATCATTTACTACCCCCCATATTACAGTACAACAAGCCATCCCAAAACCTACATACATAAAGTACTTTTTGTGCAGATTTTGTGAAGTCAGAAACCACTCTCAGAAAATGAGTATCTGTTTTTATTTTAATAGAATGTAATGATCCTTTCTGATAAGCGCGAATACAAAATATTGTAAGTGAACTAAGACACTGGGAGAAACAACCTGAGCTGAAATGGTAGGGGAAAAAAAAGCCACTCCCACTTATTATCTTTCCTGGCTATTATAAAACTTTTTTATAGTTTGGGGGCAAGGAATCATAAAGTAAAACAGAGAAAATATTAATCACTCCTCAACCTATGAATAATTCAGTCTTCATATACAAACCCCATCATTTTTTCACACAATTCTTCAAATTTGGAAAGTCATCTAGACTCTCCAAAATTACAGCACAACCTAAAGTTTTTTCTCCCTCCCAGGTTATGGCAGTGACACAGCATGAACCTGGCCTAGCAACGTGAACAGGAAGCTCCCAACTAAAAACAACCCAGAGAATTCATTAATCTTGTGGATCACTCCCAAGAAAGCCTGAACCCTCAAGAAATTAGAAATGCTACATCTGTCAATCATATAGAATAGTTACAATGAAAACCAAAGAGCCTTTAGGACTTCTTCCTACTAGATACACAATGCACTCCATTATGGCAGGGTTAGAAATAATTTTAGAATATTAACATGTCCTTTCAAAAATACAGAGAGAACACACTATATAAAATTATATGTTACAAGGTCAAATAGTTTAATAGTTGACAAGAGTACGTTATGAATGTAAACAATTCTACATTTTATACTTCACTGATTTTTTTAAAGAACTTACCTTGCAGACTGTGAACCATTTCTAAAAGAACTGGGGTAAGAGTCTGATTATACTCATGAAAAATATCAATAAAAAGAACTTCTGTGCACGGCTGAAAAATTAAAAGATCTGGTTAGAATCTATTAAAATAAAGGCAATTAAAATACACTTTATGCTAAAATTTTAAATGCTGAATACCTCACACTGAAGGTCACAATTGAAACAATATATAGTGGCAAAACTAACATTGTAAGAAATACCACTCCTTCCACTATACATTGTGTTTAACTCTAGCAAGGGTTTGATGGCTGCATCTACACCAACCAGTTCTGTGGCAGAAGAACAATGGATGTGTGGAGAGGAACAGCAGGTGCTGCACCACCAGTTACCACACTGTAGGGATGTCACAGGTTGTTTTTGGATTGGCTAATTGGCTCTAGGCCAGTGACTTAAACTGGACACTGTTTTACAACCACAACATACTACATGCACCATGCTGGGTTTTTAGTTTTATAATAAAAGTAATCCAGCAAATAAAACTTTGAGATCTCTCTGCAAAGCAAACCACGGCAGTTACAATTGGGAGATAGACTACAACAGCATATTTCTGATCTGAACTAATTAACTAATTAACTAATACAATAACTAATTAATGAATATAATTAATTAATAAAGATGCATCTGGATCTTGCTTCACTCGTCATGTGTACTAAGAAAGTCATATGTGGTCACATCAGTTATCAGTTTAAAAAAGAGACAACTCCTGTTGGCTTTAACCAGATGCCACATAATTCCAATGCTGAAGCAAACTCCTTTTCCCCCCTCCTAAAATATGAAGTGCATAGATTCCCGTGCATTTCAGCAAGTTTCAACACTGAAAAAAGAACGAAGTTAAACTTTACTATATCTGAAAAAACATAAGGATTTTTTTTTCAAATATTATCTCAGTTACAAAACTATCAAAAAATTGCATTCAGGAATTTTTAATGGTTTTATTTCAAATTCAACACTTACTCTGAGACTGTACTTCCAAGAATCTCCTCCGGTCTCTTCCACAGCTATTATTTCACAAAGAAAAGAAAAAAAGTATTATTTCAACTATGGTACAAACAAAGTTTAATGTTAGGATAAGAGGATATTATAGACTACTGAGAAACCTTTTATTACAAAAGGAATGTCTAGAGGGAGTATTTGTCTATGTAAGAAGGTGGCAGGAAATAAAATGGCCAATATTGCAGTAGGCTATTCGTAGAGACAATGTGGATATGAAGTATTTATACAAATATCTAATTACACAACAAGCAACTATATAGCATGTTTCTTACTGAAGCTTTCTGGATCCTCTTCCCACATGGTCAATTCTTCCTTTGTCAGCAGAAAATAGTGAGTGACTAATCTCCTACATATTTCCATTAGTGTTGGGTATGTGAAAAAAGCTGTCTTTATCTTATGTGCTTCAAGAGTTTCAGGACTGCTGTCTGAAATAAAACAAAGATTTCAGATTACAATTAAGTGGCTTAATGGTCGAAGAGTAGTCTAGTAAAATCAGAAGGAAGTCAATAAATAAAAAAATCTTATCCTCTGAGAAAACCAGACGAATGTATTTTCATGGCAGACTTTAACTGACTTTCAGCTGGTAAGACAGGTTTTTAAGCAAGTAATCTATTCTGACACATACCAGTACCAGTATATAAAACTTCTTTTCAGATTCACAGAGAATGCTAATTGTTATCTAGCCATTGCCATGTGTAAAACTAATGTGAAAGGTTGAGGTATTTTTTTAATTCACACATACAGCAATGTATGAAGTTTCAAAATGAAACACACTCCCATAAAGCAAAACTCCTTTATGAAAAATAGGAAGCTCCTTTATATTCAACTGCATCTCCAATCCACTGTGTTTCTGTATTTCATTGTACTGGTAGTAGTTAATTACAGAAAATACACCATTTTATCAAACATCTCATGGGAAAGATACAACAAACTAGTTGATGAAAATAAACCAGACTCTTTACCTCAGTACTTTTTAAAATTAGTTCAATGGAAACTAAAAAAATCAAAGAAGAAAATATATTTGTGCTCCTTTTGCATTTAAAATTGCTTTGGAATGTCTTTATCTCTACAGATTAATACTTTAAAATAACAATTATCGATATAGAGACAGAACGGTAACATATTTCAGTAATTATTAAAACATTAATAAAGGAGTTAACTGTTGAGAATAGCTAGCAAAACATTTCTCAAGACATAAAAAACTATTTTGGTAAATAGTAACAGTACCTTCAATATTTTTGGATGGCTTGTATGCGTAATTTTTTACAATCATCTTAATGAGGTTCATGCACTGTACAATAAACTGCTCAAATACAACTCCTTCACCAGCTTCCGTGAAAACATAGCTTACAGAGAACTCCAGTGACCTCTGAATCAAAGCAGTGAATGAGAAAGGATGTTGATCCAAGAAGTCCAAAAGCTTAAAAAGAAAGGAAGTAGAAAAAGAGAAATCAAAATACTTTTAATGAAGTCTTATTAAATGCTTTAGTAAACTAGTTACCAAAACCAGGTATAAATTATAAATTTTATAATTTATATAAAATTATAGAAAATTGAACACGCACAGGAAATTAGGAAGAGATCAGTATCAATTGTTTATGAAGCATTATTTTTGATTTGGGTTCAAAATTACTTTTTTTTTAAGTACGAAGAACAATACCCATCTTCAAATGGACCAGCTTGCTAATAGTAAAACAAACGTATCAGCCATACTTAAAACAGTACTTCAGCAGATTATTCAGCCCTATTAGAATCAGTGTAAGCAAAAGAGCTATGAGGGATATATAACTTCCCCCTCAACACCACCACTGCAGTACAAGCACTTCCTCAACTTGGCTTTTCTGGTTACTGATCTAAAATAAACTGGTGGATTCCTTTTATCTCTTTTAGTACTGCAAAAATGCCTAAACCTATATTCTTGCATGTGAATTTCTATAGGTGGTAGATTAACTATTAATCAAGTTAACTTTCTCTTCAGGTCTGTGAAAAGAGATGCACATTTGCAGCCTAAGTACTAAATCCAAAAATAATGTGTCAGAGCATCTTCAGCTCAATTTTGGTGAAGCTGATAGGTGCCTTTTACTTCTGATAACTATGCTGAATATTTAAAATAGACCCATGGCCTCTAAACAGAATCTGAAAACAATGGGAACTCTGTAGATTTTGCAACTTAAAAATAAAACAAAAAACAAAACCAAAAAACCAGACCAACTGTTTATGTTAAAATTATCTTCAACACAATATGCATTTAACATTTACACAGAATCAGCTGACAAGTCCAAGTGTATCACACAATACAAGATTCAGAGGGCAAGAGAGTATGCTGTTCATTTTCTTTTGATTAATTAGTGTGGCCAGTAATCCCACAGCACTAACAAAGACATACAAACAGTGATCTAACTAGATATAAAAGATAAGATGAAAAGCCTATCTCTGCTTCATTCCTTAATACCATTACCATTGTTTTACCAATGCTTCCAGAATTCTTCTTCAAACAAACACTAGGTAAGTAATTTACTTAGAGAATGCACCTAATTTTGTTTGAGCTAAGAAAATGTATTCTTTGCTGCTGCAACGTACATCAGCATGAGCAAACCAACACCCTTTTCTTCAAAAATACATCTCATAACAAAGAAGTTTTAAGTTGCAGTACCTTCCTTTTCTTTGAAAAATCTAAAAGGTATTCACTTCAAGGCACATATGTGTCTGGGTGGGGACAGACTGCTCCTCCAGAACTATAAACTACACAGTAACTGAAAGGAAATTTTACTTACCACTTTAGTGAACAGAATTATGGTCTTTTCCAGACGATCTCGGCATATGCTTTCCGCTCTTATACTTCTACCTAGTAAATGAGATATTTCATGACTATCATTTTTTAGACTTTCATTTTCTTTCTGGATAGGTAAGTTTTAAATAATTAACACTGAAAAAGAACTTATTTTTACTGTAGTTAAGAGATTAAGCTGAGCCTGAAAAAAGTTCTAGGGCAAAATAAATTCCAAATCAAATTCAAGGTAATAAGTACTGGAAATAAGCAATCCTAAACAGTTTCTCTCAACTGCAGCGAAATTCACTGCACTTGATCAGGCAACAATAATTGTGACATCATTATAGAAAATTCAATGATAACAGGCAGTGAAAATAATGCAAGCAAATGCTAGAATAGACAAAAAATAATTATGCATTGAAAATATAAAGATGGCCTTTTAATAAAACTATTACATGCTTTTTTAGGAATTCCACTTTAAAGAATAATTTATTATGGACATTAGAAAACATTCTGAAGTAGAAAAAAAAAACAGACAAAACTTTTATTAAAAAAAAAACCAAAAACCAGAAAGGGCCATATTGAGGATTACAGGCAGAAACACGACATAATAAATGTAAACACTAATCCTGCTTTTGCAAAACAATTTACTGATCAGAAAAGTGGAAATGGGAAGGTTCAGCTCAGTTCTTGTCTTAGAACACAGAGATCCTAAACATATTCTAGGGGACTACAATAAACACTGAACTTCAGTATGGGATGGTCTTAAATTCCCTCTATTTAACTCCGCACCTTTCTTGTCAAAAATGAAAGAAGAGCCAGAAGGAGCCTGACTCCTTCTAGCAAAAGTGGGAAATGGGGGGTAGTTTCCATCTCTTTTAAAAATGAGGCTCAAAGCCCAGATCAGTTCTCTTACTGAAGTACAGGTGCCTGAACCCAGGAACTTCATCAAAAATCAAAATTACATATAATTTATTTTTAAAAAATTCTTCCTATTCAGTTTAGACATCTAATCTTGTAAAAAGTGTTGTTAAAATATGACACCAAATACAATTTTAGTGTGATTTAATCCGTTGATACAAAAAGACCCTTACTGAATTCTTCTTTGATAGTTTCAGCAGTATTTAAAGAAATATTTTTGACTTATACAAAATTTCCTTGCACCTAAATGATTACTGTTGATACACTACCCTGTACATTTTCATGCAGCTTCTAATGTTTAACAATGGATACAAAGATAAATAGTCAGATACTTACTACACTGCAGAAACTGTTTCAGCCGTTCAAATACAGCATGTAGAAAACCCTGAAAAACAAACATGTCTTTGAAAGATGAAGCTTATTCTGCACTGTATTATAAGAACAATGTCAGACTTAAGTCATGTGTTACCAGCTCAGACATAACTTTTAACTGAGCTCTTTGATTATTTTGAACAATTTCCTCAAGAAATTAACTACTAGCTAGAAAGCAGACTGCATAGATATGTTTATCCAGTTCTACCCTGTTCTCAACTTCCTAATGTAGGCTGTAGGTCATAGATACTTAATGTCTCCAGCAAAACAGGCAGCACTGGAAGTTGAGGAAGGTGCTTGGGTTTCTTTGATGCTATCCTCTCCATGGGCTGCAGACCACAGACTCTTACCTCAATCAAACAAATGTGACAGGACAAGCATGGCATCACATTCCTCACCAAACAAAATGCTTTTAACTGAGGGGAGGAGAGCACATGTAAGACGTCTTTCAGTAGCAACAAGTGCCACCATCATGTGGTGCATAAATTGGAAAGGGTGTCTTGTCTTTTTTTAAACATGATGCCATTAGTGTCATACTGTTTAGAATCCATCTGGGATTTGAGAGTTCTTGACTGATGGGAGGACAACTTTGAGAGAAGGTTGTTTGATCTTCCCTTGCATAATACAAATGTGTGCCTTTCCGTCATTTCAAAACACAGCTCTAACAACACCTGAAACCATCACAAAAGATTACTAATCTTGAACTACATTTACTAGATTTACTTGAACTCACCATCACCTCTGCATTCCAGTGAGGTTCCACAAAGCCATGGACCGTTAGTTTCCGAAGCACTAGGAATAAAATTAGCTATTCATTAGATATTGTTTCAACAAATTTTGGAAAACAATTACAATTCCATTTGCCATGCCTTTCTTTCAACTCAACACCTTAAAAAATACACATAATTTTAGGTCCCGGATGCCTCATCCATACCTAACATTCACCTTACTGAAATTACTTTAAAATACATCTTTTGTAAAATGATGAAGAGAACTCTATTAATTACTCTATCAAACACTATCAGGAAGAAACCTGCCAAAACTCTGAGTATTCAACTCCCAAGATCCTGCAGTAACTACAAAAATCTCAGTTGTTCAAAGCAGCAAAGTAATCAGAATATGCATTGACTCGATTCATAAGCCTTTGAGCTTCAACCTAAAACATAAATTAACTGCTAAGGCTAGCTTTTCACTGGACACAGGGTGAATTTAATGGAATGAAACTTGTAGCTCAGCTTCCTCAATTAAGCACTAAAGACATGCAAACCTAAATTACAACACACATTAGAAAATATCCTGTTATGCCATCCACTTTCTAACCTCCTAGACAATGACTTCTTACAACATGCACAGTGGAATGCACAGTTTCTCACGTACTGAGAAACAACACCACTCTCTCTCCCTTCTGCATGAGCAATGCTCCTTCTGCCTTGCTAACACTACCAACTATTGTTGGTAAAATAAACCAACTATAAAGTTACTCCCAATGGGCATGGCTTTGTTAGAGAATGGGAACTATTTACCAAAGAAGTTCTACACATTCTTTGTGAAGTTACTTTATTCCTTACCCTTAACATCATTCTATATTACCTTTCAATGACAACAAGGTCCTTTCAAGTGAATTTGCAGCTGCAGCTTCATCCCCTGTACAAATCTGCTGCAGGAATGTATCTGTATGATGATTCCACAAGGAACAAGCAAAGCTATAAATACTTGATGTAAGCTGCAAAAGGAAGATCAAGAATATATTTTCTCTCCTTAGTTTTTGCTATACCATATTAAATCCCTAAATTTTAAAGGCTGCTTTGGACTCTTAAAATATTTAATCCAGCTTTTTGTATGTATCACAGGCCACAATGTTTAATTTGCTTCATTGTTGTAATGAGCTGCATTAATCTAAAGATATTTTCCAGAAAATACCTTGCCTTTATTTCAAGATGTTAGTATAAACTCACTGGTTTCCCTAACTACTTGGGTCTACGACTGTCACCTTAAAGAAAACTATTTAGGGCTCTTTTCTTACCTGATTTTCAGTAAATACAGCTGCTGGTGTATAAAGTGGCATGACACTTCAAAAAATTATCAGCTTTCCTCATCACCTCTTCTCCCACAAAGACAAGCTGTCCATCTTACAGTTAAATTAATGTCTGAATCAGCTGACTCTGGGACACAACTGTTACAGATGCAATAGTACTGAACAATGCCTACTCCAAAACTAACTTTGTTGATAGCTACAAACATTGACTTTTTCCCTCAATTTTTTTAAAACACAGAATGACAAATATGTAATCAAGTAGAACTGAACAAATCTAAACCTTAGTTCACATTACAGTTCACACACAGAGCTTAACTGATAGAGATTTCTGAATTACAAACAGAAGATAAATGTTCTCTCACTCAGTTATGGCGGCACTTGACAGCTTCTTAATTATGGAAATCTGCACTTAGTCTACACCCTATATCAATGGAGTCAAAAGCACATGACTGTTTATTTAATTGCTTTGACTTAGTAAAGGTCCTATTTACAAGTCAGTCTTCAATGCCTCAGACTCCTGACGGTTAAAATTTCATCTTCCTGATTACATAGACAGAAATTTCTACATAGATAAATAGGTAAACCTCCATAAACAGTCTTCATTTTCAGTGCTCACTCCTTCCTTTAAAATAAAGGAATAAACAAAAATTTCAAAAATTCAAGAGTAACACGTTTGGAAAAAATGTTTAACTCACTAAATTCAGTTAGCTGTACTACACTGTTGGCCAACTCCAAATGGGTTTGGAGATGCCTACAGCCGAAGTTACACCTGTGTTCTAATCACTGGATTTTTACAATGGAGAATGCAAGCTGAATTACATGAGATCTGGTATTTGCATTCACATCTTGCCTTTTAATTAACCCGAAGAGATGGCCTGGAAAAACCTCAAACACATTCCTGCTGATGACAAAAAATTAAAATATGGTTGTATGGAAGTCTAAATCCCCGTATTTCTTAAAGACTATACTGACTTATGAACTCAGTACACACTTCTAAAAACAAATCCATAAATTCCTAGAAAAATATGATCATGTACATCATAAGGCTGAAATGCAGATACTGTTCTGTAGATGAAGCTCTGCCTCTGTACACAAATTAAGATAACATTCAAGCTGTATGCAAAATTAATAAAGATCTCAAACATCTCACCCAGCAACTGACTTCCAGTTACTCCGTAGTATAAAGATACCCACAACATAAGAACACTTCTGTTCCAAGGGCAGACATTAAAGTCCACAGACATGCCATTAATGCCCTGCCAGCTTAACTCTGGAAGAGGCAAGCATGTACAACACAGTTTGCAGGCTCTAAAATACTGCATCATACTACTTACATCATAGAAAAGCTTCCTATCTGCAGCAAGCCGTTTGGACGACAGGGTCTTTGTAACATGGTAAAATGTAAGTAGCGCCCTGTGCTGTTGAAGATCATCCTGCACCTTCACAGATTCTACAAGAGTGGGTATAAGTTCTGGCCATTGCCTTGGGCAGTCCACTCTGGCAACTTTAGCAATCAGTACAGAGATCTGAGTTGCTATCTGCAAAAAAACCACAGACACCGTTAAGTCAAAGGGCACTTAGGAAATGAATAATGACAAGCTCCACAGCCAAATAAAACCTGAACCAAAAAAGACTAGGATTGCTAGATTTTTGTGTGCTTTTCCTCAGGCTATTTTTAAGTTTGCTGAATGCAAATAAATGTGGAGGAAAAGTATTCTATTTTATGTTTGCAGCAAGTATTTACATAAAATACAAAACTTAATACCTTGTTTAAATTTTACATGAAGACCGGTAACTATATTTATTCTAGAAATCATGTAAATGAAGAAACAAATATTTGGGAACCACTTTTAACTTACTGATCTTTTCTATCACTTTCTATGACCATACACTGCTGAGTACATATTACCCTTAATTCTACTCTATCTGACTTTGAGACTGAGACATTCCCAGCCCCAGGCACACATATGTGTAAGCCTAAGCCCCATTACAGTAACTGGAACTGAGACTTTCTTGCTCCAGATCTTCAGAACCACAGGCCAGGGGCACCTGCACCACTCATACCATCTGACTTTGGTTGCTGGGCCCAAATCGCACTCAGGCCAGTCTTGCCAGCAGCTGGAACCTTTGCAGCACACATGCATGATGAACAGAGTAAGGGATGCAATCAGAACACAGGACAGGCAGCAGCCATCAGGCAGAGGGTTAGTTTAGACGTAGGTACAGACCACCCATGTTTCACACATGAGTGGCCCTTCTCATCCCTTCTTTCTGTCTATTCCACACTTGGCTGCTGCGCAACTCCCTTCCCCTAAACATTCCTTAACATATTTTTTATGTCCCCTCAAAACCCTACCTCAAATGTCCAAAAATTCCACATTCTTATTTTCCCAGTTCTTATCCCATTCTAATTGAAAAGGTCCTTGACTGGATTAGTGAAGCAGACACTCTCTTCTTCAACACACTAGAACAACCACACTTCCAGCCTGGGGAAGAAGCCACGTTCTTAGGCTACCTGAAGGAATCCAAGAAATTTACAGGTGCAACAAGGACAGAGCTATGTCCTTATCCCTCTTTACTGCTTCCTGAGTTGTTTCATCTGGAGTCGGACAACCCCACCAAGTCTTCTGCAATATTTACTCCTACCATGCTGCTTAGTGAGAAGAATTGCTTCAGGAAAATGATGTCAACAATCACAAGGAAGAGCTGGGAGTCCTACTTAATATCAGACCAAGTTGGAGAGCAGGGGGAGCAAATAAATTCTTCTCCCTATGTGATACATAGGCAACCTCCAAGGAAGGCCAAAAGTACTTTTATCTTGAGGACTGGCTTTTTAAATGGGGAGAAAGAAGGAAAAGAATTTGCTGTCATACATTTGAAGAAGTACTTTGTTCCACTGTTCCCTCCATATGCTAAATATCTTCAGAGGGCATGAAAATTATGCTCTCCGCAGATGGTATGTTCCCTTTTTCCTCTCCACCTCCCCTGGAAGTCAAATTGTATCATCACATCTCCATACTATGCCTATTTCTCACTTTTTTGTGTTGTTTTTCTTTCTATACAAGAGTTACATTTTTTTCTGCCTTCACTGATGCAAAAAGCACAAGCAGACAGCAACTGTGTTATCTGCGACTGGAAAAGTGCAGTTATCAGGAACACAGGATATCTAAACTCAGACGTATCAAGCAGGCTGGAAGCTAAACAAAAGATTCCTCTGAAAGGACACCTCAGGATACCTACAACACAGATTGGGAAACGAGGGGAAAGAAAGGGATATGGGCTCTGTAAATATAGTTCAGTATCACACACAATTGTTCGGGCAATTATTTAGACTGCTGCCATAAAAACAAACAGAAGTCTTCACATCTTAAAAAATGACATCCCAAAAAATGTCATAAGGACACATAAATCAAAACATGAAGACAACTAGCCTTTAAAATGTCAGTTAAAAAGGTTCCAATCTCAACTGCAACCACAGGCAGAGAACTCCAGAACTGTTCATCAAAGTGGCATTTTTGAGTGCAAAACATGCTATGCTATCACCTTAGCAGGAAATCTGATGAAATACCAATGAATGCATGAAAAGGTATTTATAAAAAGTTTTATTTGTTTTACAAACAATGTAGTTAATATTAGACTTCTATAATTAATTTGCCTATTCATATGTGCAAAAAAATACGAACTTCAAAATTAAACATCTGATAAATGATATGCTAGTAGAAGCATAAATGACATGCACTATGGTTCAGCTTGACATACTTCATAGTTCTTTTTGGTTAAAATACAGAAACAAGTAATATTTGGTCATATTGTTTACATTGAAACTATACCTCCCAAACAATTTTTAAAATACTTTACATGCTTTTTTAAAAATAGTATTTGCAATGAAAATTTTTTACTCTAGTCAAAATTGTCAATTCACAATGGGCTTCTACAAAGACTATATTACCCTGATTTTGATAAATTGCTCTAATCCTAGAAGTTACATTAATCCTGTCAAGAAAAGTTAAAACTGAACTGTCTGCATAACAGAAATTTATTTGCAATGCCTTTTCTTTTTAATCTTTACCTTATGTCTATCATTTCTGTATTTCCTTGACAAAGTTATTTAAGATCTGGCTCAAAATATTAGCAAATACTTTCTTGCAGAATCTTATACTTACATGACAAGTAAGTCAGCAGAAGTAAGATAGATTCATCTAGTATGGACATATTCTGTGCCCCTAACATTAGTTCTATACTCAACACAATAATGAATTCCTATTTTGATAAAAATCATGGCTTACAATTAGTCACTTTATGTAAGAAAAGACACTATCACACTGAAGCTTTATTAAGCTTATTTAAATTCACTAATGCTGTAACTAGACATGTGACAGCAATACAGCTCAGGTGGGTTTATACAGCAGCAATGTCAACAGCTCATTCCTGCTATGCCAGTGCCACACTTCCTTGTATGGCCACACTGGGAGCCAGGTAGGAGAACAGACACAGCTGAAAAAAACAAAAAAATCACTCAAGGAAAGGTTATTTTTGAGCTACATCCATTCCTGAACCATTTCACCAAAGCCAACAAACTGCTGCTGCAACACCAAAAGAAACAAATGAGACAAAACATGCTGTTTCCACCCAAAGCGTTTCTACAATTCAATGAATTATGACCAATAGTGAAAGATCTCACTTCAAGATCTGTCTGAAAAGCAATATGTAAACTGCAACTTTATTATTATAATAATTAAATACTATGTAAAGAAATAAACCAAACTACCTATCAATAAAAGCATTTCTTGGGAAGGGTAATAAACAATCACCACTAACCTGATTCACTGGCTCATTAAAGTTGGTGATAAGTCCAGCACGCAATGTAGTTTTTTCTTCTTCAGAAAGAGCACTGCCAGGAAACATTCATTAAGGTATTATTTATTTTCAATTAAAAAACTACTACCAATTCATATGTAACTATCAAAAACACTATCAAAACTAACAAAAGAACATCCCTTGTTCTTCCACTATCTCAAGTATCTTTAAAAAAGAGAGAGAAGAGTGAAAAAAATACTTATAAGGCATTTGAGTCTCACATTTTGAGACCTGAAGTGACCTTTTTAAAGACAAATGGCAAGAATGACAGAGTGAGATACACAGATACATACTGAAAAAATGCAAAACTCTACAAAATACAAATGGATTGCTCATAAACAATTGTTATACAGTTATTACTGCCAGAATTAAGGATTTGAACATGAATTTCCTCATGTATATTAATGGACAACGGCCTAAAAATGTCCAGAATAAGGCAATCACCATATCAGATGATGCCTTTTTGTAAAAGCAGTAAGTCTTTTCTATTATAAGTCCTTTCTACAAGCAAGTAATATATCTACACTTGAAAGTGTAGAAAATTATACCTTTGTGTGAAAAGTATGTTGATTCTCCATAAAATGCAGGGGAAAATAGTGAGCAGGGCAAATTCTAAGCCATAAAGGTTAATTTTTGTTCAAGTGCAGCACTGTGGCATCTTAATACTTCATTTTAAGTGATCTCTATCAGTTTAAGACTACAAGTTACAGTATGATATCACGCCTGTATTACTTCAGACTTTATAGGATTCATGCAATTTTCTTACAATTTCCAGTGAGGAAACACAACACACTGTTTTAAATAAAGGTTTTGTTGATAGTTATAGATTATATTATTGGGGAAAAGAGAAAACCAAAACCAAACCAGACAAAAAATTCCAACACACATTCATTTACTGATAGCATCTAGAAAGATGTTTCTTCTTCATAAAAAGCCTGTAAGTTATCACCCAAGATTGTTCAGACGAAATTTTCAGCAAACATTGCAGTGACTTAGAAGCAAGCATGCAAACATCACATCTCCGGGAAGACTAGTGGCTGGAAATTAAGAAGATTAAACACACCAATACGACCACTTCCTCTTGTCTGACCTCAGACACAAATATTAACCAGCTAGTTTTATATACTGAGGTTTAAAATGATGTCTAAAACTCCCTAAAGCATAGGTTTTACACTAATCTAGACAAATACTAAATATTAACCTCAAAATAATAAAAAATAGAGGCAGGAATTGCCATAAGAGCAAACACCGGCAAAAATACTCTAGTTTTCATTTTCCCTTCACCCCTGTATAAAACTCAAGTACTCACATTTCCTAAAGACTCATCATTTTAGGTACAGTACAAAAGGGGGGCAATTCATTGTTTCACCGGCAACTCAAAACTCTACACTAAGTCTTATTTTCCAAGGTAGTTAAAGCATCCTGGAGCCACAATTTTAAATTTTAATTTTTTAAATCAAGATATAGACTTTATGATTTTTTTTTTTTGCATAAAATTAAATTAGGCCTAAAAACATTTTGGTGAAAAATTTACAGAGATTTCTGCAATAGTAAAAGCTTTTCTGCATGTAACCATTTCAATTTATTAATCTAAATCCACGAGATTACATTACAGAAAAAAAAAATTGTGGGTTTTTCTTTTATAATATGAATATGCAGTATATAATTTCCACACATACAGACATCCTCTAAGTGGTTTCTGAAACTTAGAAGCTCTTATTAATAAAATTTAAAAATCTATTCTCAATTAAATGTAGATTGTATAATACCTCACTTTCAGAGACAATAGAAAGCACCTAAAACTGGTTTATAAAAAAAATACCCTGTTTTATTGTATTACTTAGTTTACTTTGTGGGCTCACAAGACGCCTGGCCTTAAACACTTTCTTGTAATTATACTTATACTAAACTTATCATACGCACACTCTAAGAGCAGCAAGAATTCAGTTCATTACCTACTGTCAACAAAAACACTGTAATTAAGCTTCTGCCATTGCAGACAAAACAAAGGAAAGGAAAGTGACAGATTCGTGAGGACAAACGCCTCAAATACACAAGCCTGTGATAAGCAAAACTGGAGAACAGTAATAAAAAAAAAAAAGATTTATGGAATCAATGCTGATAGAAGTGTCACAGAGCACCGTGTGACAGAGTCCCCCAGGGTTTGCCCGACCATGGAATTCTTCTTGGATGGAGGAATTCGCGGTTTGAGCAACACCAGAGTGACATCTGCCGGAGAGCAGGGACACACCGGCATCACGGCCCCCAGCGCCTTGCAAGAAAAGACAATCCCACTATTCCATCTGTAAAAGTTACAGGCAGGTGAGAAGTTAGGAAGAATGTGCCTCACTGAGCCAGCTACTTCCCTTCAGCACTGAATTATATGCTCCCAAAAAATTAAAACAACTTCATCTACACATGAACTTCTATCTGCAATGCTGTAGTCATTCACAATTTTCAAGTTCAACATAACTTTGATCTTTCTCCGTGTTTGTGGAGAAATACACATACAAATACTTTAAATCTTCTTTTGGAGCTTTTTGAAAAAAATGTCTGATATTTCAGATTTGGATTTCTGGTTTATGAGGAGTTATCACACAAGTAAAAACATATATTTGGAAGGTATTGTTGAAGTCGCTAACATAGTACTCAAATAAGAGAACAAAGTCCACAAGAGACAGGATACAAAAATAATGATCTTTTGTAAAATCAAAAACATGTTCAAATCTTGAGTTCAACACAGACTATTTCTGAAGAAAATAAAAACGCATACAGAATCATCCTGTAAGACCAGCTTTTGAGGAGGCTGACAAGAATTTTCAAAAAGAGAGGCCAAATTGTGCCTGAAAAGAGGCTATGACAACTCTAGGCTCTTCACCACAGCTATGTGAAATGCTGCTGAAAAAGCAGGAGGAAGTTCATAGGCTCATCTTCAAAATCACTCTCACTGGAAAATGGGGTTTTAAGCCTCATCTGTATATCAAAATATGCTCTGATGCACTACTACAGACAGAGAGGAGACAGATGCTGAAGTGAGACACAAGATGAAAAACAAGAATCTTGCAAAGACAACAAAAATGCAGCCTCTACAATGAAGCCTTCAAAGAATCATGACATTCAAAGTATGACTGTTTCCCAAAATAATCTACTGAGAATTTAGTTTAAATCAGGATTTCTCAAAATGACCTCTACATATACTAAGAGAAACGTGATCTGGGTGAGTGCTGACAAAATGTCACATCTAACAAATTTAGAAAAAAAAAAACAGCTGGACACAGACTAAAAATTTAGTATGCATTACTCCATTGAGTCCTTAACAGCAGCCAACAATTTTTCAAATTTATTTTATACTTTAATTGCATTTAATCAGTGGCAGAAAAATTAGAAATGGGGAAAAATAGGGTTTCACTGGAAATTTAATATAGATTTAACCCATGGAATCTTTAAAGCCAAGAAAAAAATTTTTTTTAAAATTCCATTTAATTTAAAACTACAGGAAAACTACATTGAAATATTTTTATTTAATTTTTACTTCAAACAGTAAAATTCTAGTCTTTAGTTGTGCAAGAAATAAACTATACTTTTTAACCAGAAACGCTAGTGTCTAAAAGTATTAACAAACTGAAAGAATGATTAACTTCTTCCAACAGTTCTTGCAAAATACCACTACTGTAAGCAGAATCCTGTTAACCAGAAATGTCAATGCTATATGCCATCTTTCATGAAAGAGATGGCATTTTTTCCTTTCATATAAAAAAGAACCCAAATGCTTGCGGATGTTTTGCAATTATATATTAATTCACATATACAAATACACAAGTGCTCTATGCAATAATGAAGGAGTACCACACTACTTAAAATGTGCTGTGGATACAGAATTTTATAACTCTTCCCTCCTTTGGTAGGTCTTTGGAAAAGCTTTCCACGCAAGGCAAAATACACTGAACTATCTCAAACAACAAACAATGAAAATCATACTTTGTACCATAACACTACCTTAGATTTGTGACCCAGGAAAACTGTACCTAGAATTCCATCTCATACCCTACATCTGACAGTGACAGCCCCACCTATTACCAGCATTTAGGAGGGACTGAACACTTGCAAGCCTTTTTGAGTTCTGGAATTGAAACTCTTTGTGAAATCACATCTGTTTTTAAAGGGAAAATAAGCACTTCACACAAAAGACTGGGAAGTATTTAATGCTACGGGTTACATATTAAAATGGCACGTTTTTCAGTTTTTAAGTAAGTTACATGGAGCTCACAGAAAGTACTTATCTTCTTTGGAGAACTCTTTGTTACGCATTATCAGAGCCCACATACCAGAACAACAAAAAAATGACCTGAACTTTTTAGTACAATAACTACTGCTTCTTCCCCATGTACACATCCAATTCAAATCAGCTTAAAGAAAATGAAATACCTCTCCCACTCTCCTTTCACTTCTGTCACTCTCAGTAAATCCAAGTGTCAATGTTGTAACACTCACTGCATCACTTCAAAACCTATTATCTATGAAACAGCTTTCTAACTCAGTTCTCAAAAGTAGATCATGAACACAGTCACAAGCAAGAATATAAAGACAAAATGTTTTACCAGCAACTCCTGAAGTTTGAAGCATGTTGTCAGTTTCACCATAAATTCTAAAGTAACTGCTATGAACTAAGGATCTGCTGTTTTTCCAGCCTGGCAACCATAACAAAGCCAACTTTAAGATGGTCAAGTGGAAGAACTCAAAACTTACTGGGGTGCGACCCGTCTCCAGTACCGATCAATTCCATTTTTAAAGTACAGCACAGCTAACCATCTTACATTCACATCCAGGCTATGATTTGTAAAGATATTCTGTTTGCCAAAAAAAAAAAAAAGTGTTAAAAACTGCTCAAGACACCGCAAGCAAGACAGAAATTCTATCAATACATGCCCTGGTTTATGTAGAACTACTTCTGTATTTGACAGAAATGTGAAAACACTGTGCTAAACAAAAATTTTTAGAGACTGAAAAGATGTTTATCACTAGCCCAAACTTTGATTTATTTTAAAAAACAAAATATAAGGCAAATGTATTGCTAATCTTGTCTGGCAGAAAAGGAAATATAAGGGTGGTTACTAGAATCCAACAATTTTTACATTCCTTAATGACATAGCTGTCAGACGTTTGCGCCACTGCAGAATACAGGACAATTCCTTATTCTAGTCAGAATCCAGTCCTCAGATTTATTACACTGTCATATGGTAAGAACCATCCTGTCTACCAATACTGTTCGTTAAACAGTGACCTGGTAGGTCTGCAATTCTAATTTGACTATGCTTATTCTAGGAAATCAGTTTTTACCAATAAAAAGCTATATATATATATATATAGATACATACACACATATGTATCTATCTGTATACACTTATATATCTGTATGTACATATAGACAAACACAGAGGATTTATTTTGTACAGTAATGTTGTAAAATTAACCAACCAAGAGAAACTAAAATAAAGGTGGGCTATTGAATCTCAGCACAGGTACTACTCTCAACAGCAGCTCTCTTCCTGTTTTCTACTGCATCATTTGGATCCTCCCCAAGGGGTGAGACATCATTACTGCCTCCTTTAGAGAGCAAGCACGAGTGAGCTAAGTGTTCTCACTATACAGGGCACTGCAGAAAGAGTGCACCACTTGTTTTCATTGCTTTCAGAAGTCCAGAATGAAGGGACCTGAAAAATGCAGGGATTGTGGTCAAAGACATCTGCTACTTTTGGGCATCAGCCTGCATGCGTATAAACAAACCTTTCAAATAACTCATCTGTAGAAACCTAGGAACTCATTTTCACTATGGATTCAAAACCTAACTTTCTCTCAAAATCTATTTTGATTAATAGGAACATCTTTTAGAGGTAATGGCCAACCCCAAAAAAACCCCTAGCACACTCCAATCACTAGAAAGTAAACAGACTTACATGCCAACAAAGGTATCAACTTCAAAACTAGCAAACTGTAGAAAAATATCAAAAAGGTGGTAGTCCAATAATAAATACCATGTAACACAGAAATGATTCGTACGTAGTATGCCCTCCTTCCCCAAAGCTCATTTAAGAAGACAGACTGAATCTCTAAAACACCTGACCTTTCCCAAATGCAACTTAAGCACATTAAAATATGAACAGATAACTTTAAACACCACTTCCATATCATAAAAAAACCCCATTTCAAAATAAATGAAATATGGAAAACCCAAACTACTCATACTGAACCTTCCACTGATCTTACAAACAACTATTCCTCTCCTTGCTAAAATATTTATCAGAAGCAAAACTTCCACAGATAAAAAAACACCTTAAAACAAGACCAGGCCTAGATTAAAAAAAAAAAAGACCAAAGAATCTACAAGTAGAACTTCTCTTTATAATGTGTATCTTCATATGAACTTCCTAAAACATGAAGTATTTAATTTAACACAGTAATGCTGTCACAAAAATAACAGGTATGAAGCCAATATACAAAGTGATATAACTTGTACAGAGGTTCTTTTCAAAAGCACCCAATTTATTGCTGAATGAAGAGATATGTAATACCTTCAAAAGAGAAACACAGAAAAGTAATGATAACAACTCCTCTAGGTACTAAAAATGGTAGGATCGAGGATGCATGTCTCACACTTCTTTATGATTTTCTCTACTCTGATTGTCCCAGAAGCAAGTGTATCTTTCAGTATGTAATTATATTACTTGCCACATCCCACAGATAGCAGCTGTCTTACACACTCTCCATTTACATTTACCTGTTACTCAGCACCCTTTTCTGCTTCACCAAGAACGTGCCAACTATTTTCCCTCCCAGACAGCCCATCTGTCATGATCATGTTAAACAAAGAAGTAGACACTTTTACTTGTTTAGTTTGGAAGACAATGTTGATCTTTCACACCTAAAGAAAGGCTGATGTGGCCCAAACAAATCCACCTAACCATGTCAAAGGAATTATCAGAATTTGATCCTCTTTGACAAGCATCTAAACTCCTCAATTTTTAGTCCTTATATTTAAAATTAACTCGTATCTCTTCCAGTTACACTTGTGAGTGCTCAACTTGTCTACACCCTGAGGTGTAAGGTCTCAAAGCAAACACCCAGAGAAAAAAAATGTCACTAGTGGCAATTTCTGCTGTTTTCTATCAAGATCATTTACCACCACAGCTACATTATGACAAAGGCAGTCCAGAAAAGGAAATGTGGCAGCTCCAAATATCTTCCTCTACTCTTTTCCCTAAATCCTCAGGCTCACCTTCAACTTTCCAAACAAATGAGAGGTCTACAGAGACCAGAACATGTCACCCTACAAATCTGAGTTATTCAATCTACGGACTGAGGACAGACGTTTGTAGAAAAAACATTTTACTTGTGTTTTTAAGACTGTTATAAACATATACATAGATATTGGAGAATAACAACAGTGTTAACTTTCAAGTGTCTTTGCTGAAATAGATTAATTTCCTTTTTGATTGTTTTGTCATCACTTTGACCCCATTAAGGCACCCATTTCACCAATGGTCATAATACTTTTAGAAGTATTCACCTTCCCCATCCCAAGATCTTACTACCACAGCCAGGCCAGATAATCCCCCTGGGAGTCTCCCTCCACTAACAAAAAAGGAAAGCAGTCCCAGAGAGGCATCACACAATGCAATGGAAAGCATGAGGGAACTTCTATTAAAGTGTTCATAAAGCATCACCTCCACAAAAAAGTTATTACTGTCTCGGTGTATAAAAGGATTCCTGCCTCTTGAGGTGGTAAAGGCAATTCCTCTGACAAGGGCCATCCTGGCCTTCTACCATCCACAATTCACAACAGGCCAGTAACAGATTTAGCACTACCACCCACTCATACTGCCAGGGGCTGGATTTCCACCTTCTGAATGGCTGGGAAAAGAGCTTACTTTGAGACACAGTGATGACAGTGCCTACCACTGTCATATCATACCTACATATTCTTCAGCATAAGGATCCTGGTGGCTAGACCATAACTCAGGGCTTCTCTCAGCCAGAGGTCATGGTTCAGCTGTGTTGTAGAGACCAGTACTCAAAATTATTCAGAGTTTACTTAATAGCACTTTTCCACTGTATCTTACCAACAAGACTGAATAAAAACCTGGCTGTGTCTCCCACTGCTTCAGTTGTTCCTCAGCTGGCTTCAGCACTGCAGTATCTTGGCTAGTAGCTTGTGTCAAGACTTGCAAAACAACAGTGCTAGCACTGTTGAGATCCATGAAAACCTGAAAACATTAAAAAAGAGAAAAAACACACAAGGAGAAAACGATAGCAAATACAGAGACAGGTATTTTCCATCCATATTATCCAAACACCCCATGCTCATTTTTCATTATACTACAGAGTGTAAAGATAGCATGACACCCACTCACAGGCAGTTTTGGTACATGGATAGGATTATTTGCTTTCAGGAATCTCTTAGCAGAAAGAGCAAGCATTAAATCTATCAACAGAGGCACATTTGCTAGATTTGAGGAACTGCAGGAAATATTTTGATAGTAAAACAGTTACCTCTCTTGTGAAGCACAGCAGCTAAGAGCAAAACTGCAGCTAGAGATGATTACTCAGCCGTAAGCAGAGTAAACATGGGGTTGTCTGAAAGAGGCAAAGATGCAGATTATTAACATTCTTTCATTTTATTCTTCCTTCAAGAGAGAAAATGACACATTCATATAGTTAAATTCTATAATTCAAATTCATCAAAACAATTCATACTAATTAAAAAAGAAAGCATTAAGTCTCACAATTAGTCCTGTATGAAACAGTTCTCCCTCAATATATTTGGTTTCCTTCTTATTTAGTACACAAATGCTAAATGCCTAACCAGCTGAACTATGAATGTGTATTGCCAAAATTCCAATGTAGATACATCTTTATGCACCTTTGCATTCTATGAAGGCAAAACAAAACTGCTCTCCAGATGACAGAGATTACATTTATAATGACAACACAAACAACACCACAAGAAGAAAAAGACACACATATGAAAGGAACTATGAAGTCTGTTTTCTGCTTATAAAAAAAGACTGTTTAAAGCCTATGTCAACTTTTAATAACACATACACACTTAAATATTAATATACATAGGTTTGTAAATAAACAACAAAAAACAGCTTCTCTTCAAAGAGGAGAGAGGAGGAGGTTCAGGTGGGGCATCAGGAGGAATTTCTTCACAGAAAATTGTTAAGCATTGGAATGGGCTGCCCAGGGAAGCTGTGGAGCTGTCATTCCTGGAGGTGGCCAAGAAATGACTGGATGTGGCGTTTAGTGCAGCAATGTAGCTGACAAGGTGGGAATTGGTCAAAGGTTTGACTCTATCTTGGAGGTCCTTTCCAACTGTAATGACTCTGATTTGCTTTTGTTTAATGGGAAAAAAAGGTTTATTTTTCCACCTTCAGGAAAAAAATCAAGATTAAAATTGTTGCAGTAATGGCAAGAAAGTGGGAGAAATGAAATTTATTCTGACAGAGGTTTAAATTTTTGATTTTTTTTAGAAAAATCACCTTAACAACAAAACTAGCCACAATACTGAAGACCTCTTATACCAGAAATAGCATTGCACAATTGAAAAGAAAATATTACACCCCTAAAAAAAAGATCTTCATCTCTAAATCTCCAATTATCCTCAACAAAAGCTGACTCAAATTTGAAGGTCCTAAGGTTGAAGAAAGTCTATTTTCAAACCCATAAAACACAAAATCACATCTCTAATTGAACAGGTGACTCCATCCCTGCTTTATACTTCCCATGTGAGGAATCTTCCAATCTTTGTGCTTTGAACAATTGTGCGGACGGGGGGTTACTTCAGGGGTGTCTTCTGTGAAAAGCTGCAAGAAGCTTTCTCTGTGTCTGCCAGAGGCAGTGCCAGATGGCTCCAAGACACACCTGCCACTGGCCAAGGCTGAACCCACCAGCAACAGCGGCAGCACCTCTAGGACAACATGTTTAAGACAGGGGAGGAAAAACCTGATGGCTTTTGCTTCTACTGGAAATTTATATACTTCATCTACAACAGTCCTCATCAGAAGACATACTTATTTAACTCAGTAAAATACAAGCACAAAAAACAGTTTTCAGTTTCTTATTTTAAAACAGTTAGCTGGCAGTTCTAAATACAACAACCACAATAAAAAAACAAAAATCAAAGTGAAATATTCGCTTCCTTTTTAATAATGTTTCTCATTCTTGAAAAGGTTTGTATTTCCATATAAAAACTGGAGCAGCTGCTGTTTGAGCTACTGCTCAAAAAAAAAAAAAAAACTGCAAGAAAAATCAAACTATGCTTAGTGGGTCAAAACAAAAATTTATTTAACCCAATGTTCTTTCTCTGTCAAAACCACAGCAGATATCCATGTCAGCACATTTCTACATAATGCTGGCCCATCATCCAGAAAACCTTGGTTCAAGGATTTTCTGTTAAGAGGCAGGGAATTTAACAGTTCTCAAGGTTTAGTCTTCAATGAATGTGCACAGTAGCTTTTTGATCCCATATAAAGAACAGTCCTCACACAATTCTGGATGAGGCTGTCAATACTGGATGAAGCCAAATAGCAAAACTGAATTAAAATATAATAATCTCCCTGAAGATGTGTCACCTTTTAGATAAGGTTTATAAATACTGTAAAATATTTAAGGAAGCAGTATACTCTGTATGATATGATTTTGATAGCAAAAAATTAACTGGATAAACATCTATTAAATGTATAACAAATACAAATGGCAAAGATGCAAAAAAGCTGTCTATTGCTACTACTTTCTAAAAATTCCTCTGAACAGTTTCTGTTTTCTTCTAGTAAGTGACTAGTTTTACTTGTATTAATTTCTATTTTTTAAAAAAGCAGAAAGAAAATAAAAGGAAATGAAAAAATTTTAACTAACTATTTGGAATCAATCCTTACTGCACAAAACTCAAATTTGCAGTTTAAGCTAGCTACAAGTAAGTTGAGCTAAAACAAAGAGCTATGGTCACCAAAATAAACAGTATAATCCTCTGCTACTCCCCGAACCCCTTGAACACCCAAAGATGGAAGGAGTGGGAAAAGCGCAGGTTTTGGTTTGGATCAAGTTTCCTAGTCATTTTCACACCACACTGCTAGACAGGTAAATGTGCTAGGCATAAAAAAGCAGACAGAATAGAAAGCAGCTTTTATTTCACGCTCTTGTCAAAATGTGATGTAAACTTAGAACAAACTTACAGACTGTGACTGAGTCATAATTGCCCACCAAAATGCAAAAGGCAGGGGTGAGATACTGGGGGCACACACAATTAAAAAACTCAAGCCAAGAAGTCAAGCCACACTGTCCCACAGACACCAGAGGACACTACAGGAGCAAGGAGGAGGAATACGTGACTTCCAGCAATGTCAAGCCATTACAGGCTCAGGTCCTAGCATGTAATTTCAACCCTGACAAAGTCCTTCCCTTCCCTTTCACAAACAGGATTTATATAGGGAACTTATTCTTTGTGTGCCCCATGTAAAGACAATTGACTCAGGGAGGGCACCAGCTCCTATCTTAGTGGGATCTGCTCAAAATACAGTTTTAATTACTGCCACGTACAGATGCACATGTGAAAACTACTCCTGCAGACAGACACAGCTGTACTTCAGGAGTTAAAACCCAGATCTCTCCAATCTTAGTTTGTTGTGGCGCCCTCATACTGACCTCTTTTTTTTTCCTTTTTTAATTGATGAACCAGGGCTCTTCAGACCCTAATTTACACAGTGGATATATAGATGTCCTTAACCCCACAGAATTGCAAAGGCTATGAACATCTAATACTATAGGATAGAGACAATCTTCACCTCTTACATATCTGACTTCACTATTGCATGGGAAGGGCAGAAAGGGACACAGGTTACCCCACAGATTGGTTAAAACACAGGGACAAGGATTTTCTCCATAGCTCATGGGACTTCTACAGCTTTACTCACTACTGAGCTTTTTCTACAAGACTGTCCTAGAGATGAAGCTCAGGAGGTGAGTATTAAATATTGTCTTTTGGGTACGTTCAGAGACATGAAGCACATACAGAAATTCTGGCAGTCTCTCAACCTGATAAGCAACACATTCCTAGAAGGAAGGCAAGGTCTGTATTTGCACCACAACAGCCAGAATTTCCAGGTTTGATTACTGAGTAAGGATGTAATTTCCCTTTTTTACTTACTAGTGTCAATCTGTGCCTTCACAATAAACACTGAGCAGTAACAGGAACGTTCATTGCTTCCTCCTGCTTTTCTGTGGTCCACACCCATTGCTATAACAACCAAACTGCACACAGGCATTTTGGAAGAAGGAAAAGAAATTCCTTTCACTAGAAAGTGTTCTATGCTGTCAGCTGCAAACCCAAGCATGACTCTTACTGCCATGCCAGAATTCTGTCTTGCAAAAGGAAAAAGAGACTATCCACACTCCACAAGAAAAAGCTGCTCTCCAAGATCCCACTGGATATGACAATACTGAACTTGACAATAGCGTATTCTCAAGTCTCAGCTGGCAGGAAAAAAGTGCAGTTACATCTAGAATAAAAACAACAAACAAATGCCACCCCTTAGCACAATGAGTTAGTGTCTTCAGCGACCACAAATACCAATATCAGTTCCTCACCATTATCACCCAATGTTCTACGCTTCCACTCCCACTTTCAAATTCCTTCATCTCCCCTAAGTGGCAAAGATCCAAGCCTCATTTCTGTTCTATTCTATACTCTTTAATTCCCTTTCTATGGGGATATCTACAAACACATTTTACCATTCAAGACTATTTCAAGTGTCTTAAACTTTCTAGTTTCATACTAGCCATGCCAGTTTAATGTTTTTCCTGAACAGAAAATGCTTCTGATACAGACAAAAAGGTATCTAGGTACTTTTCCCATTACACTAAAATACATCCTAATTTTAAAATCACATCAGCTATGAAAAGAGATTGGTGACTGCCAAACATCTGAAGGGGTACAAAACAAAGGATTTTGTCACTGAAACACCTCCCTACTTCACCTTCTCCAAGAGAATGCAGTGTAACAACTCGCTCATATCCAGACAATTATTTCTGAGTATTTTTGTTCTCTGTTCTTAAGAATTCAATCAATTCTTTCCCTCTGTAAGAAGGTGCAAGAACAAATTCAGTCCAGATTTTATGAAATCAGAAGACGACAAAGCCATAAACCTATCACACAAAACACAGTGTGCTCTCACTAATCATAGTGAAAACACATTCTGGACTACTTCATGAGCACAAGTGGCTCTGTGGATGTTGTTATCCTTCTTTACACAGCACCTGAGATGCTTCTAGGACATCATTTCCAGTTTGGTTCTCATGGTTCTCCCTTCCCCCAGTTCAAGAAGGAACAAACTGGAGAGAGGCCAGAGCTACTCGGGACAGTGTAACCAATTATCGGTGAGGAGAGTTTGAGGACTTGTTTAAGACACTGGAACCTAAGGAAGACCTTGCAGAGACTTAAAACAAACTCCCTGAAGAGTGCTTACAAAGAGGACTTGCTTCTGATCAGCAGATTATACAACTAATGAACAACTGTGAAACTACACCCTGCAAAAGGTTCAAGTAGAAACTTAGGACTGTCCTTCACAGCACATTTGTTTCAAGGAAAACAAGAAAAACAAAGTTTCCACACTGAAAAGCCACAAGAACTCCTGAAATCAGTAACACCAATGCTGGCATTCAGTCACATAGTATGATACATTAGCAAGGATACTGTCACCTTCAGGAAAAGTCGGTAGTTACACTGATGTCTTTCCAGCCCTCTGCAAAGTTTTCCATGAATCTCTCTTCTGGCATTGCAGTATTTCTATTAGCAGTCCTAATAAGGAGTGCATCCAAAAGAACTAAAACTATCCTAGCTATTGAAGCACTACTTAAACTCAGTAGTAGCCACAGCAATCACCAAAACCAACACAGTGACTAATGTTAAGCATTACTAAGATTTTTCAAAACCTACATATGCATATTTTTTTAATGTAATTGAACTGAGCTATCTGTAGTTTGCCCAATTTAAGCCACAGTAAAGAAGACAAATAAAAATATCTGAGCAGGAAGACTCAGAGGTGTTTTTTTCCCTACACTTCTAGTGACAGAAATACAGAAGTAGAATTTCCAAAATTTTATTTTTACAAGAATTTAACATTGATACTAAAACCTAAGTCTCAAAAAAGCATGCAGAAGACATGAAGGATACAAGAATTAAGAACAATAAGGATCACAGCAATAAAGGACAGCAACAAGCAAGACTGACAACAATGTTAAGGAAAGTGAATCAGATTATATTAAAAACTCGTAGGAGAAGAATGACCTTTCACATTAAACAGAAACCACCAAAGTGACCAAAAATCCCCAACAGAAAAAACAGGGAGTAAAGAAATGAGTGACACAATTCCAAGGATTAACTCAAAAATTACTCTCTCACAGGGTTGTGTACTGATGACATAGGAAAAGCCAAATGGATACTGAGACAATGTACTTACAGTAACAATAATATTTTTAACGTTTAATAATAAATTTCTAGGATGACTGATGCCTTAAGTTTTGGCTTTCATGTTTTTCAGATTCTGTGCTGCCTAGGGGTGCAGTTCTGAGCCTCATTAAGCGTCAGTGAGCTCTCTTCACACAGCAGCTAGACAAATAACCTTCCCAGACAAATAACATTTTCCAGATGGAGACCAAGGACACTTTCAGGCTTAAAAGCAAAAACCACCATGGACTGAAGAGAGAAAACAAGAAGGATGAGACCTCACAACCCAAAGCTGTAACTGGACAATTAAACCCCAATATGCAAATGGACCAAAACTTATAAAAGTGTGAGACCTTGTGACCAGACACCCATTTTGTGACCATTCTAAGCCCACCTTGGGTGCAGTCCTGGCCAGGCTCCTGTCCTGCCCAAGGTGTATCCTGGAGGCCTTTCAATAAATACCTACTTTATTCTCTAGCTCTGTCCAGTCTCTGTTTCAGGTCAGCCTTCCCAAGGCATCATGACCAATACTACAAGGTCAATCTCATTCCCTTGGCTTCCTCCTAATGTACCTGATATAATGGATTTTCAAAAAGACCTGACAGACCATGTAAGAACACACTACTGCCAAACAGCTGAGATGGAAACGCAAGTTTCAGTCAGCCCTCAAGCTCTGGAATGGGTTTAAACCCTTCATTTTAATTACAATTAAACACCACTTCTGCTGAGACAGTTTTGAAATGTTCTATGTAAAGCATGGGTAACAAAAATCTTTATTTTATCATTATCATAGCAAATGCCCTTGATGAGTACAGTACAAAGAAAGAATGAGAGAAGAAAAACAACAAGAAAGAAAGAAGAAAAACAAGAAGAAAGAGAGAAGAAAAACAGAGAGTAGTGACAAATTTCATGTTGCCATGAAGTTTCAAGAAACCAAATTCCATAAGGAACATACTATTTGCAAAAGCTCAGGTATACCTCATACACTATGAATATAATTTGAATTTGATAGGCTCTGTGGGCTGATTTAAAAGCCATGTCAAATATGTCACAGAGATAACTCCATGTATGATACGTGGGAAGCAGCTTTACCATTCTACTTAGGGCCTCGTTCTTGTATTTCACACACACTACTGTCCTCTGCGGTAACAAACTGGAGAAATAACTCACCACTGCTGCACTGAGCCTGCCTCTGATTAAGGGAAGACTCTGCTCTGCAGAGAAACTGCTGCTCTTCAGCCTGCAGGAAGAAAACAACCACCTAGAATGAAGGCCAGTACACGCCCCTTCCCGCAAAAAACGAGTTCTGTCAGGTTAACGCCTCATCCTCCTCCCATGCCTTCCCATTAATTCTACCCTGACTAAACACTGATACGAGGAGAAAGCGGGAAATTGTTCCCTGAAATTAGGTAACAGTTACTTCCTTCCAGCTCCGAGCGGGCCCTTTACAGCCGCCAGTATAATGGGCAGGGAAGGCCTCGCTGCCTCAACCCGGGGCGCGGTGCCCCGGGGCCGGCAGCCCGCGGCGGGCACTCCACACCGGAGCCGCGCAGGCTCGGGCAGCGCAGACGGGGGCGCAGCCGGCGGAGCAGCGGCCGAAGCGAGTGCGTAGGAGCAGCACCGCCCGCGGCTACACAGCCCCGGGGACCCATGCGCGGAGCGCTGCCCCGCCGGAGGCGGAAGGCGCCGATCCCCCTCTCCCCGTCCCCTCCCGGCCTCCCACGAACCGGGACCAGGGAATACCGCGGCGCACCACCGCCTCCCCGGCGCGCCGCCCTGACGTCACTGCCCCGCGACCCCAGAGCGGAGCCCGCGCAGCTCCGCCGGCACAGGCGGGCCGGGGGTGGGGCCGGGGGC
>VXBN01014974.1:71160-116726 GCA_013397395.1 Sinosuthora webbiana
GGCGGCGCTCGCACCCGAGCGGGGGCCCGCGGGGGGCTCGCCGATGGCGGCTGCCCACGGTAACTCGCTGGTCTCTGCCTTAGGCATCCTCTTCAACACCGGGGCCGGGCAGCACATCCTGAAGAACCCCCTCGTGGTGAACAGCATCATCGATAAGGTGGGAGCGGCGGCGGGCCGGGGGCCGGGCCGGGAAAGCGCGGCCGGAGCGGGTCCCCCGCCCGGGCTGCGGAACCCCGGCCGGTGCCGTCATGCCGCCCCTTCGTGTGTGCGGTGCCCTCTGGGCTTGTTCTCCTCCAAACGTGGCCGCTCGCTGGCTCTGCACGCGTGGCCGGCGGTGCGGCATAAACCAGCGCCAGGACATGCTTGTTCTCCTGGTTTCCTACTCGTTCCTTTGTAAACGACTCTCACCCTCCCTTGATACCCTGTTCCAACTTTTCACTGTGTAAAAAGCGCTTACTGTCATTCCAAAGTCAAATGATTGCACAAAATCGGTACTAGGGGGGCACTCGAAATGCTATTTGTCCTTAGGCTGCCCTGCGCCGCACGGATGTCATTCTGGAAGTGGGCCCGGGAACTGGAAACCTGACAGTAAAAATGCTGGAAAAAGTAAAAAAAGTAAGTGCAAATTCCCTCACGTACACCCCCTTCCCAAGTTCTGACTACTCTTTGGCTTAGACTGTGGCAAAAAGAAGGATCCTCGTAGGCATGGTGCACATAAGTAGAATTACTCCGTTGATATTTTTCTTAACACTTGAACAATCCCAATGAGTTTTTAGCTGATCACGTAAACTATGTGTGGTTTTATAAAACTACAGTGCTGTTATCCATTTATGTGGTAAAGCTTGCATGTGTTTGGAGAGGGAGGAAGGTGCATAGCCCAGTAGGGATTTTTAAAGGATTCTTTAAACCCATAGCAACAGGTACAGAGTTAGGGTTTTTATGATTAAATTCCAATTAGGAGTTGCAAATATGTATTTTGTTTTTCAGGTTATTGCATGTGAAATTGACCCGAGACTTGTTGGTGAGCTTCAAAAGAGAGTCCAAGGCACGTAAGTATCAATTATGGATCAGGGAGCACTTAAAGCAGGGGAGCTACTTTGGTACAAATTTCACAACCTGCTTATCTGAGGATAACCACAGTGTATCTTTTCCCCCAGGTGTCTAGCGAACAAACTTGAAATCAAGGTTGGAGATGTCTTGAAAACAGACTTACCATTTTTTGATGCATGTGTAGCTAACTTGCCTTACCAGGTATGGGCCAAAAAACATAGCATACAACATAAAAAAGATTCTTTTAAAATGTTAATTTCTAGAAATTATACTAACATTAGTAATTTTTTTTCTCAGATTTCTTCACCTTTTGTTTTCAAGTTATTGCTTCATAGACCTTTTTTCAGGTATGTGGGACAACAGAGCTCTGTATTACCTGGGAGGAAGGAAAATAGTTTTAAAAATAGTTTCGAATGCGGTATTTTTTTAGTTCCTAAAGTACCAGTTTGATGGATTAGAACTGCACTAAAATTTTTCTGTAATGCGTAGCCTGATAGTGCCTGGAAATTAAGTTTATGTTGATAGTATTGAGCATGACAAGAAAAATTAAACTTGGCTATAGTGAGGGCCCAGCAGATAAAACCAGGAGTTACACCTACTTAGTAATACAACTAAGTATTATTCCAGGGATAAGCAGAGCATCATACCATTTCAAATACCTACCTACCTAAGTTAGGCTGGAAAGGGTAGAATCAATGCCAAGTCACTTTTGTTGTTGTTGTCTGATCTAAAAATGTAACTGCCTTGTCTGTGTCAGACATCAGTATGTCAGCAGCTCTTGATTTCTCTCAGAGGAGCATTGGTAATGTTACCAGTCAATTTTTGGAAAGCTTGGACTCGAAGGACTCAGCATAGAGTTATTCAAAATGATTTATTACAGTCAGGGAACTCTGAGACTAGACTGTCTCTTTGATCCTGATCCGTTTAGCAGTATAAATAATCAAATTATGTAACAGCTTTAAGGAGACTTAGATGGCTTCACCAAGTTCTGTGATGGGTTTTGGGTTTTTCTCAACACACTAATTAAGGCAGTGTTGTTTTTTATGAACTTTTACTCTTCTTAGAGCTGAGGCAAATTGTTTGTTACTTAGGTGTCTTAGTTGCCTTCTGACATAAAACTTGATTACTTAGAATTGATTTTCTCATTTCTTTACTCTCAGGTGTGCAATCCTTATGTTTCAAAGGGAATTTGCACTTCGTTTGGTTGCAAAGCCAGGAAGTAAACTGTACTGCAGACTCTCCATTAACACTCAGCTGTTGGCCCGAGTGGACCATCTGATGAAGGTATGTCATTCTGCATTTAGGTAGCTCAGCTGCCAAACACAGAAGAAGAGTGTTGCAAGGGATGTGAGGAATTTGCTGCTTATTCACAGAGCTGCTTGACTACTCTTAACTAACAGGTTGGAAAGAACAACTTCAGGCCTCCTCCCAAAGTAGAATCCAGTGTTGTCAGAATAGAGCCAAAGAACCCACCACCACCTATCAACTTCCAGGTGAGAAGTGTACACTCAGCATAACATGCTAGTGATAATACTTAATTTCATTTTTCTTGCCCCTTACTACTCAATTCCACGTGCTGATTCTAGTACAAACTACCAGCTAATCATTAGAGTTTCCAAAATGCATTTTTCTGTGTTGATCAGGCTTATGTTAGGACATTAACAAGAACATGCCACCATCAGCTGGGTGCAACTTTGTTTACAGTATTTCTCATAAGACCAAGGTCAGTTGGAGAACTGCTAGTAATAATGTTCCTTTTGTCATGGTTTACATCTCCCAGAGATGTTTCTGGCTAATGATTTTGCAGGTTTTGGTCAAAGGATTATATAAGATTTATCTTCAGACGAGTGCGTGTAATCTCAGAAGACAAAAGTTACAGAAGAGTATTCTTAATTTTTAAACCACTTCAAGACCATTTCAGCCTTGCCCAAGGCTAGCCAGATTTTCTTCAAGTATCTGCATTCTCTGCACATAATAGCACCTAGGCACGTAAAAGTACAATTCATTGAGTTTTGGGGGTGAAGTATTTTCTCCTCCATTTGTATTGCTTTGTCCAAGACACAGCTGTTTTTGTGTTGTTTAGAAGGACATTTCCATGAAGGATTTTCCTTTGTGTTCAGTGCTGTTCTGAAGTTGCCAGTAGACTGCTCTTGTTTGTAGTAGCTGTATGATATTTTCTAAAATTCTGAAATTTTTAATTTCAGGAGTGGGATGGTCTGGTAAGGATAGCCTTTGTTAGGAAAAACAAGACACTTTCTGCAGCATTTAAGTAAGTAACTTCTGTCAGAGGAAATCTTTTTGAAGTTTGAAAGCCTATCCAGTTAACCATTTCTTTTGTGCAAACGCGTTTCTTCATGTAATCCGCGATAAACCACGGTGGAAGATTTGTACTGACGTCACAAGCTCTTGCTTTCAGAAGAAAACTAGTCAGATGTTTAAAAAGAACAGTTCTGAGTAATCATAACAGTTTTTTGTAGCAGACATTAACAACCAATCAAGTGAACAATAGTTACAGCCCAGTTTTCATGCTAAACATGCATTCCTTTCAGATCGAGTGCTGTAGAGCAGTTGCTGGACCATAATTACCGAATTCATTGTTCCTTACATAATACAGTAAGTTCCATCTTAATCTATCACATTCTTTGTGCTGTGACCTATATAGTGACTTTTATAAGGGTAAAAAAATTAACATTGAAAAGCTCAACGCATCAAAGGTTTTCCAAAATAGTTTGAAGGTGGGAGGAACTTGCCTCTTTTCTTAGAGAAAAATCTGAAAGGGTCACTAAATCTTAGTGAAAATGCTTAAAATCAAGTATATTATTACAATATTGTCCATATATGTGTGTCTCAAGGTCTTTTACTAATTTAATAAAACATTTAATGTCTGCTTTTCAATACTGTTGTGATTCATATATAATGAATAAACTGAGATACAAAAATGCAGATACAGTAGAATACAGTAACTCAGAAGAAGTATAACTTACTTTTCATCACTTGAAACAAGAACTGTTCTAAAAGCAGGAAAGAGTTAGATTATTTAAATGAAGCCTTTTCTGTTATGAGTAGGAAATAATTTCTATCCCATTTTTCATTGACAGGAAATCCCTGAAAACTTCAAAATTGCAGAGAAAATACAGACAGTTCTAAAAGATACAGGTTACTCTGAAAAACGAGCCCGTTCAATGGATATAGATGATTTCATCCGGTATTTTTTTTTTTTCTCTTTATGCCTTCCTTTTAAGCTTCTTTAAATTCTGTCTGCATCTGTACCTGTGTGGTACAGATTATTATTGGATTGCACAGGAATAGTAGGGTTTCCCTCTCAGTACCAGACACTTCTTTTTTCCAGTCTTGAACATGAGCAAACACTCAAGGCTTACACTTACGTATTTTAAACACTGTTTATAATATTGAGGACCAACTAGCTAAAGATCCCTATTTCAGGTGTTTGTGTACTAGGCCTTCTGTGTCTCCTTTAAAAATGGCCATAGTGTAAATTGATTACTAAAATTTCCCTGGAGTCTTACACAGCCTTTCTCTGCTTTGAGGATTAGGCCATAGTCTATAGCATAATTTTATATTTGAATAATTTACTGCTACATTCCTCTCTTACTTCCGGTGGCATCATGAATCCTCTCATAATGCAAGATAAAAGTTCCAAGCTGTTTGTCATTTGGAGAACTAAGACAGGTAATGCTCTCTGAAGAAACACAGTGAACCTGATAGGATCCAACATAAATAACAGCCTTGAAAATAAACCTGAATCTCTAAAATGGCAAATTTGCTAATAACTTCTAGTTTCATATTTGTAAAAATTTATCCTTTGCAGTTGATCAGTAATGGTTGCTTTCATGCTGTTTTCTTTGTACATCTTTAAAATGCCTCAAGCTGAAGTATAAATTGCTAGAATTGTAATATACATGTTTCACTCTTTCAGACTGCTACATGGCTTCAATTCAGAAGGCATCCATTTTTCATAGATACTGCTAGAAGAATGAAAGATGCTGTATTTTTTCACCGAAGTTTTACCCAAGCCAGAGTGAATGCCATGGGACAAGCTCCTCATAAAAACAGTGAACAGAATACAGAGTATATGCTTGGACTTGAAATAAAATGTTAGATGTGCTTTTATCACAGACGGTAGGCAAGAAGCTGCTGCTCAATATTTTAAAAGCAGAAAATTCTTTCAGAGCTGATGTGAGGTGCTGGGCTACCTCATGACTGTGTTTTTCTACATATATCCAAAACATGGATTGATGATAACTGACATCTGTGTTCTCCAGTCATGGACTTTGCCTCAGTGTATTCATGCACAGTACTCAACAGTAGAACACATACAGGGTCTGGACAACAAAAAGAAAGTTGTAGTAATTTCTTTTTTTTTTGGTATCAATCGTTTGTGTGTTTGTTTAAAGTATATGTAAACCCTTCCTTTTGATTTGAGATGCCTGTCTCCTCTCATCTCTCTGGTAACTACCAGCACTGTCAAGCCTGTTAGTGATCTGCTTCTCTTAGAGACTCCCAGTGAGTGTTTCTCAGAAAACAAAAGAATTTATCTTGTGGGCTTGATCTCATTTACAAAATTGTCTTTACCCTCTCCTCCACTGGTGGAACTGGAAAAAAACTACCTGTGGGCCAGGGCTCATAAACAGAGGAAGCAGGGTTGGGTTTTTTGTTAACTGTATTCAAGCAGCTATTTTTTAAGGTAACTACTTCAGTGTTAAGGCAGAAGAAAATCTGAACACAGATCATAGCTTTCAGTGAGATTTAGAGCAATGCGTGCAAATTAGCAAAACCTCCTCTAAGAAAAACTTTATTTATACACATCATTGAATCATTAAGGTTGGAAAAGATGTCCTGAGTCCAGCTAGCAGCCCCATTGATATCCTGTCTATTTTTTAAAAGTCATTGATTCAGAGGCTTGTATAAAAATAGCCAGTCAAATTTACAAGCATCCTGAAGTATTGACTTCAAAAACTGAATTGCACATTGATTTCACAATTTAATAATTTAGCAATTCTAGTGCTGCTTCACTTCCTGCAGAACCAAACAATGAGTTAGGTAAATAGCCACAAGGAATCTTGGTTGGACTGATACAGAAGGAGCAAGTGCTGAAGATAATGTGTCAACTTCCTTAATGCTTTTGTTTTTTACTGGAGAGGAATCGAGGACAGGTTTGTTCAAATCCTGTTCAGGTAATTTCAGTCCATGATGGCAGTGGGCTGCAGAAACTCAAGTGCCACAACCACCCCTATCAATTTTTCTTGATTCTAACTGCTTTCCTATCAGTGTAGATTTGATTTAAAAGCAGGCTCTGGCACAAAGACTGGCAGTAGACACAGTTTGTGCTTGCATGTGCTAATTGACACATGTAATTTACAGGGCTTTGTAAAAAGATGCTGAAAGCTGACTCTCTTTTCTGTCCTTTTTGGATGGACCCACAGTAAGCCACAGCGTGGTTGTGGTGCTAGGATTGCATGGACAGATTGTATGGAAGCCACTGTTACACCTGTAGGATGCCTCAGTCTTCAGAAGCTTTTTAGAAAGTAAGAAATGTCTAGAGCAGCTTCAGAGAAAACCTCTGATATTATATAACCCATACTATCACCTGCTCACAAAAGCTATTGCCTTCCATTCCACTGGTTTTTTTCTTTTAGCTGTGATGGGTGATGATCTTAAAAAAATGTTCAGAAAGAGGTGTGATTTTTTTTAAGATCTGCTGCAAAACTAAAGTCAGGAAAGTGGTCTGGGGAAGTTCTTTCTATATAACAAATTTGTACAGAAGAGTTGGCTTTATTTTGAAATCAGAGGCCTTTTCAAAAATGTAACTTATGTGCTTACAAATTGAAACCCTTCCCAAAACATAACAGAAATTCTCAGATGTAATTCATTTAATAGCTTAATTTATTAAACACATTATGTAAAATCTACATTGTTTCAGTTTTCATGTTTACACACAGGAGGATTTTTTATTTTTAACCATGATGCGACAAGAGCTTTCCCATAGTCTACTTTTCTATGGGAGATACAAACATTAAACACTACAAGAAATTCTGGCTCATTTAACTCTCCTTTCATTGCCTTCCCTTTATCCCCGCCCCTCCCCCCAGGCCTGGCACAAACAACAGGCTTGTATTCCAGAAGTAATTTTTAAACATTTCCAAGCAAAAGTCTGCTGACACAAACTCCTGGAAAGAGGGAGAACTACAGAGGTCTACGGTTCTTCATTTGACAAGAAGTTCTTACATGAAAGGTCAATCTTTTTTGGATACTGACTTGCAAAAATAACTTGAGTGCCACCACCTAAAAAGTGCTGATACACATGGCGCCATTTGTGAGAATTCAGGTACTTGTGGGATTTCTATTAGCACTAGGTAGAGGTATTGTGCAAAATCGTCAAATGATGCAATTTTACCCCACTTTTCAGCTGCTGGCACTGTACAAAGGGAAAAATAGGTATTAGCTACTTCTTAAAGCAACAGAACTACTCAAGCTACCTGCAAACTACGGTTAATGTACATGTAACTTTGTCATGCATTAAAATCCAAGTTTTTAAACAGTATGTGAAAGGCCAGTATGGACATATTTATCCCCAAAGTTTGATAGTTAACTTATCCATACATAGCATTATCACACCATACCACATAATCATTATCTGCATTATCCTAAGATACAACTCTCCTCAGTACTTAGAACATTACCTTTTAATATACATCAACTAATTTATATTTTTGTGGGTTTTTGTTGATTTGTTGGTTTTTTTTGGTTTTTTTTTTTTTTAATTGTTACAGATGAAATGTGAAAATTATATAACCATTTCATGGTTTTCTAATAAATCAAGATTCCAGATTTTTACAAGAAAAATGGAATGTCCAGCTGTTCATCCACTCTTAACAGCCTGCAGTTCCTCTTAAAATGATATGGCACATCCTGTGAAATGAAACTAGCCACCAAAAAATAATTCTTGAAACACATCAAGAATGTACACACACTAAAGTAATTTATATTGACAAGTTAGGAATGTATTTTTTAAGGCTGTGCTTCAGAAAAAGGATGTTTAGGGTTAAGTAGCCTTCATCAAGGCACAGAATGGGAAGAGTTAAGCACAGCTGTCTGTGGAAGAGAAGTTACGTAAAACCACTAGTGAGGTGTGCATGCACGCCACAATTTTAAACTGCACAGCTGGTCTTTGTCATAAAACTGAACATGGTCAGAAGGAAGTGCTGTGGCTTTTTAATGGCCACAGTTTTACTTTATTAAAAATATGGCAAGTATTTCCAAACATTTCACTATTTGAATAAATGAAATACTTAAAACAAAGTGCTTCACAGATCTGAACCCTGCATGGTTGTGCTGTCTGGTCTAGAAGCATTTTGTAGACATCATAGGAGCATTTCACATAAAACTGAAAATGTCATTCAGGTGAATAAGAAACGGGACATTTCCACAAACATTTCTAACATTTTTACTTTCAAGTAGTTGAGTTCTCTCGGTCACTAGGTTTTGTAACAAATGTGTGCTACAGCAGTACGGGTTCGTGATTTCCTTTAGCAGCAGAGGCCCTTTTCAAAGGGCACGTGGTCTTTTCGGGTTGATCTGTTTACTGGCCTGTTCCTCTTCTTGTAGAGCCGTCCGGAAAGATTTCACTTTGTCTTTAAGGAAAAAACAAAAGAATGAGTATTGATGTACCTCTGCTCAACAGATTTTGAAACCAATCCCTGATCTTCCACATCCCAGCCCTAACGAATAACAAGGAACATTCCTCCACAAAAACAGCTGACACTACAAACTACAAGAGGACTGAGCTAAGCTAGCATTCAAAACCATACAAACAAGTCGCTTAGCAACTTAGTCTCTTCTTGGATACTACCCCTGTCTCTAGCCAGGATAGGTTTGTAAACTGCACAATTGTATTCCCAGCATGTAAAGTGTTCACACTTCCATTCTGCTTCTGTCTTAGAGAGTCTAGGAAGATACACACCACCTATATAATTTCCTTCCCAGCATATTCCAAAGCATGCTTAGGAACATACAAAATCATATTTAGTGTATAGTCTGCCATTTCTGTACATTCTAAAACCCAGAAGAGTAAATTCTAGTCCCCTCTGTTTTCTTATGAATCTGAAGAACACTTGTGAATAAGTTTTGGAGCTTTCTCACTGTAAATAGTTAAATGCATCATTCACTGGTTTCATTGTAATTCAGTAAGAATGGGAGAAACCTAAGGAAGGAAGTGTGGCATCCTCATTTTTCTGTTCCTGTCCCTTCTATCCCCCAGTAATATGCCCAAGAATGGGAAGAAGAAAACCAAAATGTTGGCAAAAATATGTCAGTCCCACAGTGATAGAAGTAAAGGGTGAGTGATCCAGTGATCATTATGTGCCATGAGCAGAACACAGATGTTAACAAGACAGCATTTTTGACTTTATACTAGTTACGTCCTGTAAAACTACAGTTATACTAAGCTGGCTGTAAAGATGGAAGATCTCTTGGCATTTTACCTCAGTAGCCTTTTGAAAAACACAATCTGCTAAGTGTTTGAAGAACAGGTAGTCACCTAAACTGCATTTTTTCACTGCTGGTGTCTCAAATTGTTGTCTTCTGAAGACAGAAACATCATCCATAAAAACAAAAGGAAACTCCAACTCCTAGCAAAAGTGTAACAAGCATGCTCAGGATACAAGCAGGCCACATCTGATCTGCTTGTGGTATTCCAAGCAGATGCTCAGACTGAGTAAAAAGTGAGATTTTAACTTACAGTTTTTTAACACAGATCAAGAAAACCTTTCCATCAGCCCCCAAACCACCCTTGAGCTTTTGCCAGTATAGTAGTATGTTTCCTGGAGTCTATAAACAGTTAACAAAAAATGAAAAGGAAAATTTATCTCCAGGACATACCCAACTGACAAGCTGATTTTAGAAGATAGGTGGAAGAGTTAATTTTGGGCACTAAGAATTAGCTGCAGTTTGTTCAACAAAGACAGGCTGACAAAATTCAAACAAAGGCTGTTGAAAAAGAAGTAAACAACTAAAATACTCAGAGTCTGATGGCACTCTTAAGCATAGTCTTAAAAATGACAGCAGGCCCCCTGCTACACTACACAACACAACAGCAGAGACTGGGAGTTCCTACTGCTTTTTCCTCATTGCATGGCCTTCCGTTCTTTTTCATACAGTTGTTTTGGATTTTCTTAACTTACTTTAGTGTTTTGGTAAAAAAGAAAAGTTGCAAGACTGAGTTTTTACTTCCTGGAGGTAAGGCACAGACTCTTCCTTTATGTTAGGATGAACTGATCATAGATGTGAACTTGTTCTTAGACTGCAGAATAAATGTTCCTTCCACTGATGGCCAGCATAAGAAGGGAAAAAAGACTAAATACATCCACTTTTTTTTTTTCTTCCTTGTTTTTACTGCAAGTCTCCATGGCATATGCTAATAATGCACAGAGAAGTGATCAAAAGCACCTTACCTCTAAGTTCAGTCAGAATATCAATTTTTTGCTCTAGAATTGCTTCAAGTTGGATAGCATAAGAATCCACATCATAGTCTACTTCTTCTGTCATTTCAAGAAGCAGTTTTTCAACTTCCAACCATCTAATGGATTCCTAGATTAAAGTTTAAAAATATAAGAAAACAAAACACATCAGCAAAGTGTCAAGGCCAAGAGCTGATTAAGACTTTTTTTGCAGAATGACCACATATTTTACTGCCTAGTCACCTCAATAAAATAGATTTCAATCCAAAAATGAAACTTTATTCCTAGTTCAGCAAAACTGCATTTTTTCTACATTATTTTTTTTAGTTTCAGTGGCTACATCATCATCACAGGTAAACCCCAGCTACCTTGTTCTCTTCAAATTCAGAACATTAGACGGCTGTGAGAAATTTAGGGAATAGCACTTTGTCATGTTTGTGCCCCCTTAGGCAAGAGTCAAACTTTGAAGGCATGCTTTAAGTATGGGCTGCTTACCACTGTATAGTCACCCAGTCATAATTACATTCAAAAAGCCAAGATAATTCCGCCCTGCTTTGAGAGAAGCTGTATAAAAGGATACCTATTTTAAGCTCACTATTATATGATCTAAATACATACACAGGAATACAACAAAGGCTGGGTAAAGAAGCTCATCTTGGCACTCTGAACATTACAAAAAAAACAAGAGGGAAAAAAAAAGCTTGTAGCAAAGAAGAATGCAGCCAGGAGTTTAAAGTTACAGAACCGTGCAAAATTGTGATCAGAAAAACTGAGCCCATTGGCCCATGCTTTAGTTAAAGAAAGCAGCTGACAGTTCTAGGCATACTAGAAGCTTGGTTTGACATATTAAGATAAAGTCTTCCCCTCTGTGTTCCACAGCTCAAGCAAAACTGAAAAGTAGTCCAATCTCCTTGTCTGTTTTTTGGCTTTCAGGAGAGATGGAGCTTACACTGGGGTAAGATTCATCAAATCTAGCATAACCTTGTACATCAAAGACAAAGACTCCTGAACATGTAGAGCACAGTTAGTTGCATGGGTGTATTTTAGCCATTTTTGTCAGGAAAGGATGTTGTGTATCAGCTGCTTTCAGGAGAACACTGACAGAAGATGGCTGGTACACCTGTCAGATTTTGTATCAGTGCAGCCCACCTACATACACAGCATAAACTAACAAGCCATGGCTGTGAACCAAGGGACCTGAGACTCGGACACATTTCCTCCCAGGGACTGCCAGAAGGAGCAGTAATCTCCAGCAGAAGGCCAGATGGACAGACAGAGGCAATTGTATCTTAAGCTAATGCAGCTTGTCTCTTCAGAAGCTGCATTAGGACACAGCCACAGCACATGGCAAGTGACTTTCACACTTCTGTGTGTTTTACTTCAGGGCTAATGTTCCACAATAGCTAGATCTCTACATCCACGGTAAGAAGTTTTATTTAGCATCTTGCTTTATTATGAACACACATCAATGTTCCATTAAGCTAGATACCTAAGCTGATAATGTGTATTCCCTACAGGTTTGATGGTCTGCTGTTCTCTAGGAACAGATGTGCCAAACAGACAGCTTGCCTGAAGGCTTTAAGGTTATGAACAGAAGCAATCCACATTTCCTTCTGAAAACAAGTAACTCATATTATTGCCACGATTTTGTGAGTGTAAAAGGTTCCAGAGCACTGACCAAGCACTACATGGGCAGTATTCCTTCCAAAAGCTCTGACTAACAGCAAGTGAAATCTTTACATGGCTGTAAAGACAGGAAGCAAAAAGGCAGTCTGAAATATGTGTGTCTCTTCTGGAGAGGGAGATGTCACAAAAGAATACACAGATTCAGACACAATACTTGGAGGATGATTACCAAACAGAAATGGTGCTGACAGAAACGTAACTATTAATGACTAGCCCAGCAAAGGAAAATTTTACTAAATTTCTGCAATGACCAAGAAATGTACTTCTCTTTAATCATGGGGACTGATCTTAGTCAGAATCTGTTCCTTTTTCTTTGATCCAATCAGCTTAACATAATAAATCAGTTTAAGAATCTTTGATAGACAGAAAGGCTACAGATCAGATGCTCATCCATCTTCAAGGGTATGCACTTTCATTGGGAAAATGTGAATTCCTGAATTAGGATAAAAAGGAGTGGAGCTCCATCTTTTACCTGGAAGACAGTCCTGTGGTCTTCTACTACTTGCTCTTCCATTTCTACCATTTGAGACACAGCTTCATGGAAACTAAACAACTGCGGAGAAACTTCTTCTTCCTAAAAACAATGGTTAAGCTTGTTAGCCCAGAAAGAACTGTGACTACAGAAAAATGCTGAATGTGACCCATTTCATTACAGAAAATGGAAAAAAAATATGCAGAAGGCAAAGCCTGTCAAAAATAGAATTCAATACTTCTAAGAAATATTAAGAAAATCTTCAGCAATTAATAGAAGGGGCAATAAATTCAAAATATTTACAGAGTTAAATTTAATTAATATTCACCAAAAATTTCCAGTCACTAATCCTAGCAAATACTGGAAATCAGAATATTCCACACAAAAATAACAAGTTAAAATAATGGGAAGAGGAAATTTCAAGGGAATCATTATAATTTCTAGTAGATTTTAATGCCCACAGAAAACTTTGGGATTCTGTCAAGGTTTTTGTTGTTGTGCATGCTGCAACAGACAGAAAAAAAATTTAAAAAAAGAGAAGAGCAATTACATTCAATACATTCCAGAAAAACAAAATTAAATTAAACCTCTGGGAAAAAGAAAGTTAAATAAATGTGAAGGGAGTGAACTAAAATGTACATAGTGACTGACAAATTTAGAAGAATGCACGTAAGGATTCATAAACTGGGACAAGGAAGGCTTCTTTAAAATTTTATAGTCAACAATAGAAGAGGAAAGTACTGTAGAGTGTAATTAATGTTTAGCAAGACAGTGTAGTTCCTTACACAATGTCTTTGAAATATTTTTTAAAACGTTAAGTAAGGCTTAAATTCATTCAACACGAGCAATAAACAAGTGATATGATAGGATATCTGGCTGGAAGGAACATCCAATCGGAAGCTCCAGGAATCACTACCATGTTCTTATGAAACAGAGTCCTGGAAAAAGTCATTTACTAAAGTGAGATATGCCACAGATATCACAAATGTATGTCAGACAAGATTGAGAACCTTGTGAAAAATTAGATTGTTAGGACTGTAAGGATTTTTCCCTTCAATTTTTCATGGGCATTTTCACAAATGGAGTTTTAATCCCTTTTGAATATTTAAGGACCAGGACTAAATCTGATGATTGCAATGAGGGAGAATGCCCTTTAGAAGGCATCTCTCAGCTCTCTACTCCTCCAGCCCAGGGAGACATACTGGGAACATCATGTGGCTGTCTTCCCAAAGAATGCACTGGAGTTTCACCCTAGGAAAACCAGGATGCTAGGAGGAGGAATGATGGGTAGCCAAATTTCTACCTGCAGGGAAAGGCAAACTCAATTGAAATGAGGTTTGCAGGCAGGGAAAATAATGCTCAAAACCACAACGGGTGTTAAATAAAACAGATGAGTTTTAAGATACTTCCCACTGCCTAAAAGAATGTGATGGAAAAAATGCATATTATAGATCATCACCACAGGCTGCCTAGACATTAAAAGCCCTAATCAGCAAGGAAGATACAGAAACCCTTCAAGAAACATTTTTGGACTTGGTTTTTCTTTTGTACAGAAATGAGCATAATACCATAAAGAGAAAAGGTGAAGAGGTGTGCTGTATGCATTTAAGATCTTACTAACAGGCTATTATCTGGATTTGTCCTGCCCATTGTATGTCATCACCTCCTTCCATGTAATCCTGTAAATCACTCACATTTTGTTCACAAAGCAGCTTGAGATCATCTCTCTGAGGAGAGCTTCCCACACCCCACTGTGTCTCCAAGTCGTCCATCTGATTGGGAGTATGGTGTATAATGGAACGGATATCTCCTGCGGCACTAGGATCAACCGTCAGCTCCTTCACCCTACAGGCAGAAAATGTTTCATTTAAAAATTAGTAACCTCCTGTGCAAAAGAGTCACAACCAAAAATAAAGCTCTATGGTTTTATGTGCAATCAATTCATTTAGTAAGAAAGATGATGATGTCAGCTTCACAAATTTAATGCACTTTCAGTGACAGAAAGATATTAGTCCAGTTCCTAAAAGGCATAGACCCTTGCATTTTTACTACTTGTGGATTAAAGTAATCAAGCAAGAAGTATTTTCTGATTGAAATCTTACTACTTGTTAAAGGAGGGCAAAAATTTCAAACCCCTCAACATTAACTCTGACAATGGGTGATATTTCAAAGAAAAGATCATTTAGCACCCTAGACATCACAATGTTTCTTTTTCTGCACAGACAGCTGCGCTTTAAACAAGTTAGTCAATTAGCTCTGCACTAGCTGTTATAGGCAAATCAACCAAGAAATTCTGAAGAAAATAATAACTTGCAACCAAATATTTCAGACAACAAATAGATCCTTTCATTAACTTCAAAGGTGAAAATATTTTTATAAAATGGTAGGCTCTCGCAGCATGTAAGTAGTTTAAAGATTGATCATGATTCTGTCAAAAAAAGCCTATTTAAAAGCAAGTTTAGGAGAGATGCATGAAAGTCTGAAAGCAAGTTTTAGAACATATTCCTAATTTCTTTAATGGGAAAAATGTTCTTTCAAGTAGCACTTATTTACTACAATGGAAAATATTTTTCATTTATCTTCAGATATATATATATATATATGTGTGTGTGTGTGTGTGTGTATATATGTATATGTATATATTAAAAAAAAAAATTTCTCTTCCAAAGATATTCAAATTTCCCTAAACACAGAATTGTTAAATTCGGTCCACTAAATGTACAAAGGTGACATCACCATTTCTATTTTTTTTAAATGTATGAAGGGAACTAGCAAGCCTGGATACAGAATGTGGATGTTTAAGGAGGGTAAACAAAATACTGGGAAGATGATTGCGTATCATGCAGAACCATCACCTGCCAAACCAAAATTAAAACAAAGTATGTGTGACTCAAGGCAAGGGAACTAATGAAAGGTTGGTCTGTAAAATTACATAGCCAAAAAGAAAACTTAAAAATAAAGTTCCATGTATAGAATGAAGTAGACCTGGTGTTTGAAGGAGAAAAGTCGTCATACTCATAGGAAGGAGAGAGATCAGAGCGACTGCCACTACCCTGTGAGAAGGGAATGTCTGAAGGAATAATTCCAAATTCCTTTACTCTGCAGCAGCAAAATACAGTGGCAAATTAAAAGAAAATGTTCTCATAAATACAGTTAAAATGACAACTCTTTGTTTAGCATACTTCTTCAATAGTTTAACTACAAAATTATTGTTATAACACAAGTGTTTTGACGTATTTAAACTCTCTGCAAACAGTTCAGATCACTAACAAAACTGAACAAAACCAGTGCTGCTAATTTATAGGGGACTATACTATAACAGCAGGGTTTTGAAAAGAGTAATTCCTGATTTCAGTTTCTATAGAATATGATTTGGTCTACCTTCAATATTCCACTAAATGACTCCTGTTAAAATATCAAATCATTACAGCTACAAAAGAGTAAATTCTATTTCATCTCCTGCTGTCACTGCCCACACACTAGTGTCCAGCACCTAAAACTAATTACTATGAAAATGATGTATTGTTAGAAAACAATAAACTATACAAAACACATGAAGCAACATCACAGTGATAGGTATATATCCATAACAACATACAATTTTAACAGGAAGGGGAGGAAATAGTTTCACTACAACCATTTAGCACACTAGAAAGAGGCCCTTAATTCGTTTTGAAGTGACTTTTTATGGAGTCACTTCAGCAACGTAAGTTCTATAAGGAGTAGAAGTTCCAACAAGTCTTGAATGTGCAAGATCCTGCATCACATTACTCTAAGCAGAGGAGTAGATGCCTCATTCTCTTGAGGAAGAAAATGACAGAGACTGGTCCAAGCCAGGCAGGTTTACTACTAGCTCCATTAACCCAGACACAGGGACATTTGGAGATTGAGAGAAGCAGGCAGTAAGCCTTCCTAGCAGGCCAAGGAGAAGCAGTTGCAATTCTGCCTGACCTTTCACTGGGGCAAACAGACCCCCAGATAGTGGTGTCTTCTGGCAAAGCCAGGGCTTTTTTGGCCCAGAAGCTGTCTGCCACCTTTGTCCTCTGCAGCCAAGTGTGGGGCGTCTCTGAGTCACGCTGGCTGGCTGCAAGGACACACAGGACCTGATTGCACCATCTCCACAGATTTTAAACACAGGAGAACTGCAGCAGGTGAGGGCTCCTTTCGCACTCACTGGAAAGAGTTCAACACTTTCTTAGAGCAGTACAAGAGGTGCATCTGCCTCTGAAGGTGCTAATTTCTCTACAGCGATCATAAAGCCTGTTGGATTTTCTGCCTTTTTAAGCTTTACTTAGGGTCCTCAAATACTTGCCTGAATTTGGGAAGCATGAAATTTTATATGTATATATAATACAGACTGGCAATTGCACGCTATTCCACCAAAAGGATGAAAAAAAAATCACATCCCAGAACAGTATTTTAGCCAACACCCCAGGGAATCATCATGAACACCAACTATCCCTAATGCAAGAGATGGTGCTTTCAAAGCAAGGGCAAAACTAATAGTAGCATGTCCCACGTACCTTGCAATCCACATCATCTATCTCTGGATAATGGCATAGATACAGTTTTAATACATTCTTTTGTAATGGTTGTACAAAGTGACAATTTAAATTAAATGTGAGCCTGGATCAGTAATTTGGTTTTAATCTTATTAAGAAACACAACTACCACTGAATTATTCAAGTAGCTAAAATAATCATACATCATGGAACAACACTGTTTCAACTGTCAGTCATCAACAGTCAGTATAGCTTTAAGAAATAACATTTTTCATACCTATTTGCGTATCTCAATGTATTTAGAGTGTTTTCACATGATGCTATCCCTGGAGAAATTGTAGCGATCTGGAGAAAACAGGCCACATGTTAGTAAATCACTTTGTACAAATGAAAGGGTAGATGAATTTAAAAGTATATATTTTTCAATCTCCAGTTTCATTCCTGATCTTCTACAAAAAATGTCTGCTATGGACAGTTGTCCTTATACAACGACATCTCAGGGACACAGATGTCCAGTCCAAGCTTCAATTTAATTCTTTTAACCCTACAAGGAACATCAAGAATTCATAGAAATTCAATTTTCCCAACCATCTTGGTAACATATTGTCTAAATGTGAAATTGTAAGATAAAAAATACACTCCTCAAAAAAGAAAATATGTAACTCAGTAGACCCTAAGTCTAATATATCCTATAAACAATTACCACATTATTTTTTATGTACCTTTTGAGACTCTCCTCTGTTCAAGGAGATTCTATGCTGATTTTGGCCACATCAGAAACTGAACTTAAAAGTAGTAAAGATAAGCTTGAGTTTAACTATTTTCCTAAGTTGAGATATATTTTTTCTCAATTACCAATTATCTGTAAACAATACTTCATGGCAAACCTTTCACAAGACCTATCTGGAATCTAAAGGTCTTTCTTTTTCCAGTTAAAGTAACTACTCTGAAGACAGCACCACCTTTCCTGAAATCAGCAAAAATTAGAACTGTGGTTGGGAAAAGCAGGATCATTATTTGTCCTAGTTTCTCTCAGTAGTCCAATTTTTCTACCTGTGCTCTTTCCTACACAGTCATAAAGGCTCTACCGAGAACAAACACCTCTATGATCCTACACACTAACATTTTTGTGGCATCACAAACTCAGGAGACTGAAAATGATGGTGACTAAATAATCCCGGTCTTCTCTTTCATCCTGCTGCTGACATTCCTGTATAAAAGCAGAGGTAGTCATACCAAGAGGAATTTCTCCTTCTGGGGAGAAAGGAAAAATATGTGGTGGAAGTGACCATACAGAGCCAAGTTTAAACCTCTAATACTGGTACACATCAATTACTAAGAAAAACAACAAGCTTATATTTGAGATCACACAACTGCATGTCTCATGTTTTGGGTAACAACAATTAACAAAATCTAATTTAAAAAAATCTAAAAGTTCCTAAAGCCATTACAAACTCAAACAACGTGAAAAACGCATACATCTCTTCCAGCACTTTAACATTCAGAGCATGCCACAGACAGTGATGTTTAGACTGATGGCATTTGTCTTCCCAAGGCATCATTACATGTGATAGAGCCTGGGGACAGCTGAACTATCCTAACAACTGGAAGTTGTGGATGAATTCCATGTTTTCCTTTCCTTTCCTTTCCTTTCCTTTCCTTTTACAACAATTCCATGTTGTCCTTTACACACACACTGTGTGTGTGGCTTTTGCTTCACCTATTTACTACCATTGCTGTAACACTAGGAGATTGCTCCAAAATTTTAAAGAGCATAAGGTACAGCTGGCTCTAGGGAAGCGTGATTGTAGGTGCCCTGGTCTGTGTGAATACCCTGTTCAGGACACAGGAATTTGCGCTCAAGTCTTGGTGTGTAACCTCTCCTCAAGGCCCCAACAAGCCCAGTCCAGGCAGGACAGGAGGATGCAGATCTTTCTGTTGCTCACTTTCTTGTTCCTAATTCCAAATGAGGATGCAAAAGCTGCACCACTTACGGCAAATCCTAGTCATAACTGTCAATGTTATAAAGTTATTTTCAAAATATTTTTCTGAAATTTGAGAAAAACAAAGAGTTTCCAAATCATAGTTTAATGTTATATATAGAGAGAATACTCCATCCCTTTTACAGCTGCAACATATCCATAAACAATAAAAGGAAAAGTCACATAAAAATGAAGTGTAGAAACTACCCAGTGAGTTTTACTCAAATATCCTCCTTACAGATTTGTGTATCAAAAAGCAAGTGAAAAACATACAGCAGGTATTTTATTATTTCAGGAATCCTTTGGTGAGTTAAAAATCACAAGATTTTACTACATCATTTTATACACATTTCATATTGAAAAGCACCACATAGTTGCAAAATGTCTTATTCAAATAGCATGTTTCAACAGTGGATCAAATCTGTCTTGCTGAGAAAGCCCTTAGTAATAACCCCCATTGCTGGCTGGGATTGAACCATGACAGTATCTTAAGACAAAACTCTGCTGATTACATTCTTAATTAAAAAATTCATGTAAACAAACACTAAAACCACAATGTCATAAGTGGTTCTACTACTAAGAAAAATAGCAAAAGAACAGATTTGAAAGCAATATCTTATCCTCAAACAGGGTTCTTAAGCTTAATTGTGAAGAGATTAACATTTAGTTATGTGAATGAGAAGATGAAACAATAATTCAAGCATATTTCCACTTTCAGAGGGGATTCTTTTCATAATTAAGAACTTCCATGAAATAATCACAAATAATAATTATTCGATGTGCAGAGCGTAACCTCCAACAGGCTAATTTTTCAAGCCTCCTTCAGCAGTGTGAATACACCTGCTAGAATTGCACCATCTAGCTATCTATACTGCACAGGGTTCATGAGGTTATAGAGTCACACAATGATTTCAGCTGGAAGAGACCTCTAAAGGTCATTTAGTTCAACACTCATGCAGTGAGCAGGGACATCTTCAGCTTGGTCAGGTATTTCTCAGTGGGAAAGAAAATTATCCTGTTGTTTCATTAGAAAACTGAAGGAAAAAAGGTTAATAAAAATGTTATTTTACCACCATTTTCAAAAATTAGAACCATACATAACAGCTAAAGGGAAGACTAAGCTGTCCTAAGACCATGGTTTTCACATTGTGGTCTGCATACTTCTCTGGCCTCTAGATTAATTAATTCAAAGGAACCTGTGAAAAGTAACCAACACAAACAAGCATAGTAATCAGTGCACATTGTAGAGAGTTCACATCCTCATAAAGAGAAATATTAAGGATGCACAAATAAAACAACTGTACATCAGGACTTTGATCTGTTCTTTTACTCATCTGTCAAAAGAATTCTGTTTTTCAGACTGGTGAAAATGCACATTTACAGCTATTCAACAATTATTTACATATTTATATATTCTTATATATTTATAATAGTTAATAATTTATAATATTTACAATAATTTTGATTTATGTTCTATTTTATATATTTATATATTCTTATATATATTTTATGTATTTACAACAGCTATTCATTCCATCTATCCCAACAGCTTCCCCCTCAACAGCCTGAAGCATATTCTGATGACCTTGATACCAACTTTTAGTTTAATCTTTGCCACTTAAAAATCACAAGTCATCACAGTATTTCCAGCCTACACCCTCCTTTCCAGAATTCTGCAAAACCAACAAGACTCTTTTATAATTAAGACTGTTGAAAACAAGCAACCTTCTCAAGCTAGAAGTGTTTCTAGCTGCCAGCCTAGATAGAACACTAGAACAAGCAATAATAAAAAAAATGAGAAGAGAACAAGTTTGCAAAATCACAGAATCACAGAACCACTTGTGTTGGAAAAGACCACTAAAATAATTTAGTCCAACCATTAACCCAGCCAAGCCCACCACCATGTCCCTAACTACATCTACACATCTTTTAAAGATCTCTACAGATTGTGACTAGATCACTTCTCTGAGCAGCCAGTTCCAACACTTGACAACCCCTTTGGTGAAGGAATTTCTTTTAATATTCAATCTAAACCATTGAGAAATGTCTCTTTTGAAATCCCCCTCCACATAAAATATCAATTAGAGAACAAATTTAAGTGCAACACACTACCAGTAGCAAGCAACCCATTCTAAACATAAAAGCCTAAATTTGCAGTGTCTTTTCTCTTTGTAATTATTAGAACAGTTAACCAAATCAACTTACCATACAGGTACGTGAGTTTTCTCCAATGAATGAATCTCTTAACACCTGAGTAAGTTTACTTGCTCTGAATGGCGTATGAGGTTTATTTCGGCCTAAGGCTCTAATGCACTCCTGAAAGAACAAAGGAATTCTTTAAAATGGGTTAAATAAACATAATAAAAATTCAGAATCAGAAAACACATGCCTTATATTTGATGCAGTGCCCCAAAATTATCATTAAAATTTACTCCTAAAGCTTGGATTCATAAGCATTAGGCTTCTACTTCTCATTAAGCTCAGTAGAGAAGACAGAATTTAAAAAGGATTAGAAGCCTAAAAACTATCCAGATTGTTTACATCTATTGTATCCAACAAAACTAAGCAGTGTTGATGTGAAATGTTCAGGGTAACAATTATTCCCGATTATCAGCTACAAAAGCCTGAATGAGCTGCAACCTCTGCCAGCAGCAGCAGTATGGACAGGAACATGCATTAACCGTATCAGATAAAAGCAGTGGCTTTGATTCTGATTTTGCCACTGTCTTTCTTTACAGCTTAGAAAAAAAAAACATTCTGAACGCTTCCTCAAGTCACAAACCAAGCAGGCATAGTTCTCTACTGGAAGCAAGCTCTCTACTTAGCATTGGAATACACTTGAAAACATTAGGTCACTCCCTGTTGTAAAATACTCTTTATGTGAAGAAACAGGGACAAGATCTCTTCCATTCCCAGAGGCAAGGGGGCTACACTAATATTTGCAACTGATTGGGTTCCAGTGAGCAATACTGTATAGGTGTAAATATTCCAGAAGTTACAGCAGCAACTAAGTACAACAGTGACACCAAGATACCATTAATCTAACCATCACTTCTGTCCAATCAGCACTCCAATATTGTCTGTAAGTTATTCTTATGCAAAGAAATTTTAATTTTAAATTTTTGCATTGTTGTCATCACAATATTTTGACTAAATCCAGACTGTGCCTTTGCCTTAACAGACATCTCTTCATATGCAAGGTTTCCTTGGTGCACTTTTAAAGTATCTACACAAAGAAATTCTACAACGAACTATACTTCAAATGTACTTCAAATTAGACCTTGCTTTTAGCTGCACTAATAGATGGAATGGTCTTTGTGTTACATGAATAATTCTACAGAAGTTCAACTAATCCTCCAGCTGTGGATACATACTATACTGAATTACTGATATGGTAATCAGCAAGTTTTTATTTCATATTTTAATTTACTATGATTTTTAGTTTACTTACTCTTGAAAAATTAGAATTGGATTATCTCCTTGTTACTAAAAGATTACAGAAGGACACCATCAGGTTCTGAATTTGTAATACAGTTTTAAACTATGTTTGGTTTTCATTACATCTTTGAAAACCAGGTAACAAAATGACAACACTTTCATGTAGAGACATTACAGAAATGACTTCCTGCGTCAAAATCCTGAACAGGTTAAGACAGGACTGATATCCAGGTGGAAAGAGCAAATCTTGGATTAGCAACAAAGACCACTTTGTCATAATGTACTAGTTTTATTGGAACTTGAAAATAACTTCATGGCTCCCGAATCCCAATGGAAAAGGCAGTGTAATGTTTTTGGGACAGATGAAAAATGGCAAACTTCTATCTTTTTGTACCACATTTTAGACCTCTGCAAGACCTCCATTTATTTTTGTTTTCCCCTTCCCCATACTATTTGGATGAAAATCACTAGTACAGCAGCAGCAGAACCTTTCACTACAATTAAAAAGACAAGATGTATAAAACTCAACCAAATACATTGTATGAGCACTATCCAGTACAAAAAAAATAAACTGAAAAAAACCCCTCAAACCAAACCCCAAAACAAAATGGCTTTATTCAATTACATTTGGAAATGAGTAGTAACATCAATCCAGTGGTCCCTGCATTGATTTTTTGATCTTAAATCAGAATAGGCCAAAGTTTTGGAACTACTGCTTCCAATTTTTCAACATGCCATAGAATTTTGTAATGACACATTATACATAACAATTTTATGGTGTGGTGAGATCTGTTTAGTCAGATGACAGTCTTTTCTCTAGTTTATACGGAAAATAAAAAAGTAACCACACAGATCTTGGGGTTCACATTTTTTGTATAAAACCAGTGTTGGTGCTGAGAGAAGTAAACCTAAGCAACTAACCAAAACCAGACAGAAATTCTAAGACATTCAAAACTACTGTTTCTTCAGTTTGAAATCAAAAATTACTTCCCTATTTAGACTGAACCTCTTTTAATCACTATAAAACATCAAACCAAAAGGGCAGATGAATATTCTTAGCTCTGTTTATATGTTCTGCATTGGATGTATGAAAATCTGTAAAGTTGACTGCATCAGACAATTTGCTTTTAAGAAGAATTGACTAAAATGGATTTCACCTTTCAAGTTTGCTAGTTTTTTCTGGATGTGCTGCTGTTATTTTGCTTTAGTCAATATATTAACAGCAGTAAATATGTTGTCAGTGTAGTTCTATTTTTCATTTCAAAAAAGAAATAAATAGCGATATCAGTAAGAATATTTCCTGTTAGTATTTCATACCTTCAGTACCAAAGTAAGTAATTTGCCTTCTTCCTATTTTAAATATATATCAGAAATATCTGCAAATTCAACCACTGGGAACTTCTTGCGAACTTGGTTTTTTTTGGGTGTTTTCTTGTTTGTTTGGGAGTTTTGTTTTGTTTTTCAGTTGGTTGGTCTATTGGTTGGTTTTGCTGGGATGTTCTGATTTTATTTTACTAAAACTACATAAAAGTTGATAACACAATGTTTCTGCATTGTTTCTACTTGGGACTTACTAAGTGTTCCCTCATGCATTTAAGAGGAAGAATCAATACATTGTTTTACCCGTCATATCAATAGACAGTGTAGACAAGCATGCAAAAACACTAATTTTACTTGTCACTGCTATTACATGTAGGCTTCCACCTACTCCAAGGCAATAGAAACACATCAGTTACCTTGAGTGCTAAAAGGCTCTTGTTAATTTCCGCACCTTCCAGTCGAGTCTGCCTATCTGCACTAGAAGTATCTGCTCCTCTTTCATTGCCAGCCAAATCAATCAGAGAAAATTTACCATGCAATTTCCCTTTCCTTCTGAGAATAATCTGAAACACTGCATGGCTTCGAGATGAGTGTGCATTTGCAGATGTCTGGCCAGATGTCCTTTAAACAGGAGAAGAGCAGAGAAAGACATTAACTGGTGGAGCACCACACATGTTAAACATGACACCTCACAATGACAGGTTTTCAGGGCAGATTCCTGTATTTTCTTACATGCTGACAGCATGTCTAACGCTCTTGTGGACACTAGACATAGAACACTAATAATTGGATATACATAGTACAATTATGCCTCTTTTTCTATCTCTTTAAATGGAAATGGAAGATTAGTAACGTTTTGCCTTCCTTTTAAAATCAGATCTTCACATATTTCAGATTATCAGAGATCTTACACAAAAAATGCTGATGGCACTTTTATCTGATCATGCAGCAGTCCATGCTCAAGGCTAATTTTGAAAACAATGAAGCTGAAGTCTTCAAAAAATAAGAAGGGAAAAAAAGTTGTGCTAACCTCTGTCAGTATGCATCAAGGCCTTTTAGAGATGAAGAACCTGGCAGCATTCCAATTTTTAAATTATGTGAATTTAAGTCAGTAAGCTGCTTACATAATGCATGCAATTCACATCCTCTTGAAAAAACAGTTATTTCTCTCTAGGAGACAGAGAAACTCAAAACGTCTCTATTTAAAATGTAGGTAGATTCCTTACTTGCAGACAACATCATCAAAAAATACCTTGCATATTGAAAAAGGCATCACTATAAAGATACCTCCAAAAAATCTTGTTCTAATTTTTTAACATACAATGAAAAACTGGTGTAAGCCATTTAAGATACCTGCAGCTGTTGCCTACTTCAATCAGCTTAAGAACATCTTCAACACATTTGACTTCCCGCTCCTGTAATCCCACCACCTGGACTTGCTGTTTACCATCTTCTAACACTCTTAATTTTGTCTTCCTGTTCAACAAGTCAAAAACCTTAGGGAAGGAGGAAAACAGAACAGTTAAAAATGGAGCTTTAAAAAAAATCCTGCTTTGAATTCCGTTTCAAATAATGCAAAACATTCCATGGAAATACATGATTGGAAGGGAAATGTAAAGAATTCTTTGAAATACAGCTTTTAATACAAAGAGGGGAAAAAATATTTTATGTGACAAGCTCAAAATTTTGGATATGAGAAACTCCTTCTATCTCAGAAAAAAGACCTGGTACTTACCTTACCACTGTAGATCTCAAAAAATGTTGCATATACTTGAAGTTCTAACTTGTTATAATTTGGCTTCTTTAGCATTAAAAAGACATCTCGAGCTGTGAATACATTTCCAGCATAAAAAGAAGTCTCATCATGTGTTTTCATTTAGTGAAGGTTTATTCATGTGTAACAGTCTATTTTACAGCGCCTCATATTTTGCAAGAATGACAGATAGGGTCAGTCAACCAAGCCTAAAGCAGTGCAATCTAAACTGCCACATTACACTGGAAGGTGCAGAAGACACCAAAATTATACACTTAAATAATCTGTTATTACATTTTTGTTATATTTACACTACTGTGTAAGGGATACACATCTAGGGGCAACTTCTGATGTTACCAAAGCTCCACTGCAATGCAAAGTCTGTAAACTGTTATATTTGTATGAAAAAGAGTAGAAAATTTACTGATCTCAACTGATCTGCCCAAAGCCAACTGATCAATGAAGCCTCACCTGCAAGTGCATATATGCCTTTAGAACAATCTTGGTTCTTTCCCGAAAAGTCGCCACCCATAGTCTAAAAAAAAAAAAATTAAAAAAAAAGAAAGAAAAGAAAAAAAGAAAAGCACCATAAAAATCACAGAACTGTAGTTTACATATTTCTTATTTATTAGAACTCATCTAAGTGTGTCATGTAAGAAAAGAGTATTGCTGACTTGTAGAAGGACTACTTACATGGGTTTTCCCACTGCCTGTTTGTCCATAGGCAAAACAAGTGGCCATCCCCCTTTCAAATATGGTCTCCACTAATGGTCGAGCTGTAAACCTTAAATGCAAAAAAATCTGTACTTAAAAAGCTGAAGTACTAACCCTAAACAATGATTTCCTTGTTTTAATGATCCAACACCCCACAGTTTACTAAATGCAGTCTGGAGCTCCCCCAAGATTCCAGAATGAGAAGATATTGAAGTAGGACAGCGTAGCAGATAGGGGTTTCGTCAATACTAAAATTCTCCTGTAGTTTTTTTTTCCTCCCCAAATCAACTTCCAAGATTAAATTTGAAAAACAAAAGGCCAAAACAACATTGCACATCTTTGAGAACATGCATACAATTAAGAAAGGGCCCAAGATAATGGATACCCAAGCCCTTAAGAATGAAAAAATCTACTTATCCCTGAGATACGATTTGCTGTGTCAAAAGTATTATCTGAAGTATCCTTTCTTTTTTTAGATAATTAATTTTATTTTAAGAAACACAGATCTATTGTTCCTACTTCAGTTGTTTATGACCATTATTCCATTGTAAACTCCAAAAGCAAAGAGTAAACTGAAGGAGAGTTACATATGGAGATGATTCTCTCTGCAAAACTCTTTTTAAACTTTTTCCAGTTGTTTACACATAAATAACTGGTAAGTAACCAATAAAGGAAAAAAATAATTACAGAAACACTGATATGCTATAACCTTCTTTCATTCTGCTTTCAAACAAGATCACTTAACAAAAATAACATGGGCAAGACTGCACCTTTCAGCAGCAACCCAGGGTTATGTAAAGAATCTACACCTAGCTGAATCATGAATTTACATCAAGAATACACCAGATGATTCCTGAACAACCTTAGTCTTTTTTTCTTTGCTTCTTCTATGTATATACCTTCTATCTTCTCAAGAGGATATTCCTATATTTTGATGTTTGTTCTTTCTATATATAAAAATTTAAAAACTCACGAAGTCTATCCACCTTAGAAGCACACTCCATTAGTTCTGTCTGATTGAATTTGAAACTATTTACTACACTGATTTAATAAAAAGGGACTTAAATGTATCTATTTTAAAGTAAGACAAAATACAAATATATCTTAAAGCATTTTCATAAAGGATTACACAACTCCAAATGATATTATGTTAAAAGAGTCCAACTTTACTTTTACTAGAACTCTTACTTGCAATTTTAGTCTTTCAGAAATGTAAACTGGTTCTCCTTTAAAAAGAACTCATAAGGCATATCTATTCCAACCAGTGAGTGTTTCTCAATATCAACAAAAAAAAAATGCAACTCTGTGTTGTGGTTAATGGATTAAAAATACTTAAAATACAGGTTAAGCAAAATATTAACAGCAGTAAAAATGGTAATAATAATGGTAGTAGTAATAATAATAATAGAGTATTAGTCTTCTACCTTGGGCTGAACATTTTTTCAGTATAGATATACAGTAGATTTAGCATATTGGAGAAAACTGGAGCATCTTGACACAGTATTTTTTTCCTCAGTATGACCCTGAGGCTCTGATGAGAGCACATGGTGACACACCTGTGTTGCTCTTACTTCTGTTATTAGGGAAGGGCCTGAAACAGATTGCCCTTCAAGTAATGATCATTATTGTGCCATATGAGGGAGAAGGAGAAAGACTACAGATTTACCCTTTCAGTATGAATACAATAATCTTAAAATATATTCTGTTTTGCCATTAATGTAAAATGTAACTTATAAAAACTCAGTACAAAAACACAACGTTGTAGACCAAAGCCACCCCTCACATTAAACATTTCGTTCACACAGATAAATTAAGGAAGGAGGGAGATCAGAAAATGGATTGTCAAACAAGAGAATTATTTCATGCATCATCAAGCAGCTGGCTCTCCCACAGCTCTTCAGTATCAAGGAAAGGAAAGATGCTACCAGCAGACAACCAGCAAAGACAGAAATTTCCAAGGACACAGCTTTGCTGTTTAGAACTCTTTTGTTAGTTTTACAAGATTTTCCTTTCACCCCCTTCTCTAATTATAACAAGCAGATGACAGAAGTTTTTATTTTCACAACCTTCTAAAAGAATTCTTTCACTATGACTTCTTTTTGTTATCCACTATCAATCAGGACATAATCCTCATTTTCATTTTCTAGTTGTAGATTACAAACAGAAAATAAGGTATTTCTCTTTCAATATTCTTTAAGACTACGGGAGGCACTTCCCAAGCATAAGAAAAATTATCTTCACCAAATTCCTTTTTAGTATCAAGATTTCCTGCAAAAAGCTCCACAGTATTTAGATGCATACTAAGATTCTAAGATACTAAGACCAAGATTATGTCATGGTGTCTAACCTTGCCCACTGCTGTACGTACTTCCTTTAGTTACTTTAGTTCAAGGGAAATAGCTACTTCTAAACATGCTTTTTAAAAGTGCTGTGTGAATTACTCCATACCAACAGTGGAACTGAAACAGAAGAGCAAAGAACAAAATGGAAATCCAAACACCTTGGGCCTAAAAGAGAATATGTGTCTTTGTTGCTGGTTTGTTTTTTTTTTTTTAATTAGAAAGATTTGGTGCTTTAAGATAACTTAGCTCCATACACTTCCACATTACATCAGACAGATTCCAGAAGACAAGTTAGCTCAGGTATCTCAGTAATACTGCAATATACACTCTCTCACTTTACTGCTACTCTTTTCTCACCCTCTACTGATTTGTTTCCATCTCTTAATTATCCTATATTCAGACTGCAAGCTCTTTGGTGCTAGGGCTCTCCTTTACTTCCAGGTTTCCTGATGACCAAAAGCCATGACTCACATTTCTCAGGTGCTGCACACACACTAATAATAAGACAGTAACCTGGAAGCAAAAGGAGAACTGATTATGTGGCTCAAGTAATTAGCAGCTGAGGAGGCAGGCAATACTTGCTAGAGCCTGGAATGCAGCAAGGCTTGGAGGAGGACTGGGAGTAGGACTGAGGCCAACAGAGATGGAAATGACATTGCAGGTGAATAATTAGGGATAAAGAGTTAAAACAAAAGTAAACAGGTAAAAGAATGGAGGTAGCAATATACCATCTGGTAACACAGAGAATAGGTATAAAGTCTAAGACCAATGTAAGTGTAACAGTTATTAGTATGGAAAAACATGAGAAAAAAGATTCACCAAAAGAAAGCATATACACATACCTGTAAACCATTTCATTAGGAGCCATGTCATCAAAGGCATAATCAAAACGAAAAGTTTGGTTTTCTAGGTACCTTGTTAAATCCACCTTTTGTTTTGGTTCATGTACCATCACAATATCTTTACTAGGAATTGTTATTACATCAAGGTCTTTCATTAAAGTTTCTATAAAATAAGTGAAATATATATTTAACTAACAACACATCATTATTTTTTACATTTTCCCATTGTTTACACTCTTATAACATCTCAGATAACACAGCTCCTCCAAGTAACAACATTGCAATGGATTTGGGCTTCTGATGCCTAGACAGTAATCTGATAAGTAAGAGATTTCATTTTGGAAACCTAGTCATCCTATCCTACCAATTGCTAGAAATTAAAGAGAGATAGAAAGCTGTTTAGAAAGACTATGATCATTAATCACAGCACTTTCATTGTAACTTGTCATGTCTTCTATAACACTTTCCATGGATTTCAGGTCTTATTCCACAGCAATTATACAGCCTTCTACAGCTCACTGCCATATCCTTTGAGTTTTTATAAATATCTTCCCCAGTGGAGAAACTAGATTCTAGTACTATACTGCTTAGACCATCAAACTTGAAAAGACAAAGAAATTAACATCCTTATGATAATACATTTTATTTTAAAAAATTATTTTGATATTTTCTTTAAATTTTGGTTTCATTCCTCATGGATATTTTCATTTGTGTATTCCTCCTGGAACCTATAGTATATATATCTTTAATATGTAATTCCTCTAAAGTAAAATCCTTTCTAAAGATTATCTTGTAAGCAGAATAAGCTGAAAATTGTAATGATCCTTCCTCTCACTGTGACTTCAACAGTGAGATCCTAGATTATAATTACTATACAGCACTGCAATTTACTGCTAATTGTTGTATGGTATATGAGTCAGCAAAACAGAGAACCCAGTGATCCATAATATGCACAAAAATAAAGACCCTTTGTGTGTACAGCCAGGATTCACTAATGTGTCCTACTTGCATTTCTATGTAAAATTTCTCAAGGCATGCAGTTTGAGAATTTGATGACTTTATACAACCAGATAAAAAACTTTTAATGAGTTAACATCCTGATCAAACAGTACAATAGTTATACCATTGCATTACATTACACACCAATGGAAATGCACATTCCAGTCAAAATATAATCAATTTTTCAACTGCACTGCAATAAAATGAAATGCAATTATTCTGCAGCAATCTCAGATAAAAAGTAAGAAACAGTGACAAAAAGAAATGTATGATGTACAATTCTTTCCAGCAAAAACCTGTTACTTTAACCAGTCAGAAGAGGATTTTTCTTAAAAAATTGTTTGGAGTAAGACATTTACTTCCTCCCAGCTATTTGGCGTGAGAACCTGCATTCTTCGCTGATGAAAATTAGGAATAGTGTCTCTGAAACCCATCATACATTTCACAATTATAAATACAAGTCACTGAACTAAAATCTCAAAATGTCACTCTGAACACCTACTTCCTGCAAAGTCAATCAACAGAACAATTGATGCTGAGAACACCTAATGATAATTAGTGTTAATTCTACATTTTCAAGATAACAAAAGAAATTAATTTTATTTTTTTCTAATCATAGGGTTACAACCTAGAATCTTTAATTCTTTTATACTTTTCTATGATTTTATGAGAAATAATGTGTTTTATGAACTGAGTGTTTTCAGGAGACTGTATCATGTGGGTACTGGATTATCATCCCCAACACAGATTATTTAGTTAACGCCTTTATTACTACAGTTTATTCTTAAAAATGCAAAACAGCGTTAAATATCAACCTTATTTTTACTTAGACATTCATCTTTCTACAAACACCTCTGATCTACATTTTTAGTAGCTCCCAACAACTAATACTAAAGATATGCTACTTTCACAAAATCGATTCCTACTTCTGAATCCCAACTCATGTCCCATAACAACCTGTTTTCATTTACTGCAATTTGACTTTGTCCACTTTCAGCACAGGTAGAAAGTGACATTTTTCCCAACAGTAGAAGTAAAAATGAAAAGAAGAAATAGAAGCAGCAATGTGAAGGGAAAAAACAAGACAAAACCTAACTATATGTTGTTATCAAAATATGTATGGGAAAGGGAAAACATTTCTCCCATTTTCCTCTGGGTATGCTTCAGATAATCCTATATGTGTACTTCTGACAGTACAAAAATAATGTCATTCCATGTTGCTTCAGCATCAGAGTGATGGTCTTTTGAGTCACTTTTCAGTCACTTCAGCTGAACAGAATATAAGACAAGGAAAGAAACATCCTGCAGCACTGGATTCAGACAGGCTGCAATCCAGTAGGCATTTGTGTTCCTAAATTCCCACTGAAAGTAAAATAATTTCCTAGGAAGATTGGGATTTAACTGGAATTGAAAGCTGAATAGTTTTTTACTGTTTGGTTTTGGTTTTTTTGAATACAGACTCCAGTCTGATGAGCAGGCAGTAATAAAAATAGTTCAAACACTCATCACATAAAATAAAAAGTCTTTAAGGAGTTCTTTCAGTACCTAACAGTTTGTGGCATTTGAAATGCTCTAGGGTAACTTTGAGCAACAACTCCAGGGTGTACAAGTCTTCTGTTTGCCTGTAATCCACTAGCCCTGTGAAGATGTCTTGGACATGTTTAGGCACCAACTGTGTCATAAGATACTTCCTTGATTCAAGACCACTTGGAAGTATAAAAATATATGTACACAAATATGTATGAAAGTTTTCACTGTGTAACTCTCTGCTCAGGAGATCACTTGAAGGATACTTTCAAATAACAGTGATCCTAATACAATTTAAGAATACTGAAGAGATTACAGTAGAAGTAATTTCCAGAACAACTTAATACATCCTGGATGAGCTTGGGAAAAAAATGCACTCTTCCTGTGCCTCAAATCCTAATACATAAAATTTTAGCAGGTAAACTACTTTTCTCCCCAGGTATTGACAAGTCTGAATTTTCTAAGTTCATCACACATATTGTCTAATGTAAGAGTTTCATCTTTGATCAGTAATTCCAGAATTGTTTAATACAAATAATGTTACTATCAGAAGCAGTTTTTCAGATAAACAAATAAGCAAAATCTTCAATAATCATACCTTTTTTATTGAGTGGTCGTTTTCGTACACAAACACAAATCCTGTGCTCATCAATCTGCAAAGGAAAGTCTTTCAGTGAACTATACCCCAATTCCACTTACAAAATATCTAACTTTATTTGACTTCTCTTTTTGAATTAAATAACCAATCATTTAAACTTAGAGAAATTCCCAAGAGAGCAGTCATCTGAACATATAAAAACCCCTTGTGCCTGCACAGTAGCCAAGAACCCAGAAGGGAGAACCATACATTAACAAAACTCCCTGCAGACAGTGATCTAGTCCAACAGAGCAACAGGTACTATCAGACTATGGAAGCAAATCCAGCTTAACAGGGTAGATATGCTATTGACAAAAATCTCTGATTTCCATGACAATATTGATTATTTAAGGATTCCACTCCTCTGACATGTCTGCAAACCAAAAGAACACATCCCCTTCAAAGATCAAATAGTAATCATTATGTTGAAGAAAGTTTTTCAAATAAGTTTCATGGCATTGTGTGCACATCCCTTAGCATCCCAGGAAAGTTTACCATACAAGGGCTGAGTGACTACTTAGTACATACATATTGGCATTATTTAAAAATAAAAAGATATTTAAATAACTTAATAATTTAGTAAACTAGGACTTCCAAAACCTACTCATTTCAGTATCAACAAATTACCAGGAAAATAAACCCATGTAATACTGAATACTAATATATATTAAAATATCTGTTCTTTGCATTAACAGATAGAAGCATACATTGAAAAACAAGTGAAAACACACAGCAAAAACATAGAAGGATAAGACATTTCCATGTTGCTAGCATACTTACAGGATCTGCAGTTGTTAGTGGTCTATAATCCAAACTTCCCCTGAAATCTCTTATCATACACATAATTTCGTAATTTGGGTTTGTAGCATCAACATCCTAGGAAAAAGTAAGCAACAGAATTTCTATTATACCCTTTTTGTTTCCTGAAAAGGGCTAAATTAATTATCTATTGAAAAAATACACATTAACTGAAATCTTATTTTTTCTGCAAAACACCAGAAATGTCTCTTTCAAGTTTAGTGTAAGTTTAATGCCTTTTTCCACTCTGATATAGCTAATTTACTGATCATAAAGGAAACAATTATATGCTTCCCGTGTCATTTTGGTTGGCATGTAATAGAAAATACTTATTAACTGAGGACTCATTAATAGTCTACTCAAGAAAGAGGAATTACTCCTGCTTTTGCTGGCACATTCACACTGAAGAAACATATAGTCAACACTTCCTTATCCCAAATATGGCACACTGACAGATGCACAGATACTCCACTACACAGGTACAACACACACCAGAGGAAAGAGCAGGAACTCCAGCAGCTCTAAATACAATCCTGCTGGATACAAGCAAGGTAAAATAGCTTGTCCTAACTATGGGTCCTATGTTAATTTAAACATATTTGGATGTGTTGCAAACTCTTCCAAGGGTCCCAGAGCCCCAGCAAAGCAGAAGCAATCCCAAGGATACTTAACAGGCCACATCCAGGCTGTGATGGTTTTGGCTCAGATAGAGTTAATTTTCTCCACAGAAGAATGTGGTATGCAGCTCTCTTCTGGATTTGTGTTGGAAACAGGGTTGATAATGCATTGATGTTTTGGCTACTCCTGAGCAGCACTTACACAGCGAAGTCCTTTTTTCATCCTCACCCTACCAGCAAGGTGGTCAGCATAGCCAGGACAGCTGAGCCCATGACAACACGAAGATAACAGAAGATAACTTAAACCTGGAGCCACCAGTATCAGAGTGAATGGACATGCAAGAGGCTATGTATGCATGGAGCACCGATAAGCTGAGCCTGAGCCTACCCTGTTTTCTGCAGAATTGATTAAACAACTTCCCATCACTTCTCCCTGCAAATACCTGTTTTACAACACTTCAGGACATGCTACTGATGCCAAACATAGCCAGATCTGGTGCTCAGACCCCACTAAGTTTTGCACGGCTGCCCCACATGATATAAAATTTCTGAATCACATCTGAATCTACACAGTGTAGGCACTCTCAAACAGCACTGGATTGCAGTTACTAAGCTGAAAGGGAGTCATCTTATTCTTTGCACTTGTGTCACAGCCAATCCTTACCACAGAAAAAACTGTCCTGGTGATAAGAAGCTGATCATACCTTGATGTCATTCACACTGACTACACTGAACTAAAAGCTGCTGACAGTAAGTCTTCACAAAATGTTTCTTTATAACATTCAGAAAAGAGTGCTGTTTATCATGGAGAAAGCATTTACCTAATATTCTTCAAGACCTGTTTAAAGGTCTTGTATAGAAGTCAGTGCTTGGTGAATCTGTTGCATTTCACAACAACTCCCTTATACAGAAGCTTAAAACTCAGATGCAAGAGAAGTGTTCACAGAAGCAATAAAAAGAAAATTTTACAAGTAACAGTAAAAGTATTTTAATACATAAAACCATAAATGGTCATTCCTCACATATAAAGACATATTAATGTTTCGTGTAAACGGATGTAAATTATAAAACACAAATTTAACACGGGTGATTTTAGGTCAACTTGGAAACATCATTAACCATGAAAAGTAAATTGTATGAATGATTTACTTGATGGTGGTAATTCTCATGTCAGCAGCAGACTGGTACTATCTCTTTAGAGACTAACACATACCCAAACAGCTGCCAACAAGATTACACTCCTAGCTTTGCTAAAGCTTTTACACCATTGTGACAGAAAGTCATTTAATATTAAGAGTTTTTTCTCAAAGGATTAGCAATTTCATTTCTTTCACTCAAGTTTTAAACAACTGGTTGCCAACCTGCTTCCATGATGAAATTACAAATGTACAGACTAGTTTAAAGAAAGAAACATTAGAAGTCACAGTTAAAATGTGAGCCTCAAAAATACCTTTAAAGCATCACAGATCATAATGAACAATTTATCATAATGTTGTATTACCTGCTGTAGAATATACCTCTCTAAAAGTCAAAAGGTTGGTTATTGTCAAAAATACGTTTTCCCTAAGAAATAGCTATCATCAGTAGCTGTTCTCTGAAGAACATGCAGCAAGACAGCAATTGAAAGCAATGATTTCTTTAGGAAGAAAAAGAGGGGGGAAACCATCTAAAGTAGTAGTTAGGAGAGCAATCCTACCAAACACCAAAATATTTGTCAAATCTGAATATTGAATGAAAACACTTAATTTCAAGATAATCACAGTTATTAAAAATTATTAAAGACTGAAAAAGCACAATTTGCAAATTTCTCTTGCTGACATATGATTTCCAGTTGAGCTAAAAATACTAACCTGAGCTCTCTTTTCTCTAAGTTCCTGCTGCTGTAACCTTCTTTTCTCACGCTTCTCTTGCAATTTTTCAACCTCTTTTACACAGTTTGATTTTCTCCGTGCTTAAAGAAAAAAGATGCAATTTTAAAATATTTTCCATATTTACACTGCAAACTTCAATTAAACTAATGTATCAATAATTAGAATGTATCAACTATCAACCACATTTTCAAGCAAATCTGATTAGTATAGAATCATTACACTATTTAAATTTCTAAAATATGTAAAATTTACTAGAAAAATGCCATGTGAATGGGACAATAAGAACACAAACCAAAATATATGACCTTGAAAAAATATTTGGACAGATACATGTGATCTCTTGGTTTGAATCAAAAATAAGCCCAAACAAAACACAAAAATTTGGAAACAAAAAGAAGCTAAACCACTATGGTTGAAAGAAAATAAAGGAAAATCAAATTCCAAATACTAGTACAATTACAACGAAAATGAACATATGTTTAGCCACAGCTTTCTGAAAAGCTCCTCAAGAAAGCTCACAGACAACTGAGCGTGTAGAGCACTTGTCATTTATGGATAACAACATAATCCAAGAGAATGTACATATAATGCTCAGAATGAATGAGTCCTTGATACACGGTTTACATACAAGGGGGTCCAAATTCCTTTTTTGCAGCTTGAACTGGAGATATATCTGAAACACTACCATTCTGTTGAGAGGAGGCAGACTGCTCGGGAAGCTGAGTAGGTCGTGCACGTGCAGAACCAACCACTGCAAAGGAAAAGCAAAAAGCTCATCTGGACACGGAAGAGTAACCTTTCTACGCATTTCTGAAATGCCTTGTTAAGATGAGATAAAATGAGGCCCCTTTCTAAACACAACAATTTACTGTGGATGAGGAGGAGCCATACTCATGGAAAGCCTATTAATAAAAATATCTGGTATGCAGACTTTTTTATCCTAGTGCTGTACATTAACACAACATGATAATTAAGTACCAATGCTGCATGTGCCTATTTTTAAATACTGCAGAATTAGTACAACTTACTATGTGCACAGAATGAAGTGTTTACTTGGAGATATGCAATTCCTGAAGCATAAAGTGCTTCAATTTTATTTATATTGTAATTATACCCAAAAAACTAGTAAGAAAAAATGTCCCACTGTTTCACATTCTCTAGATTTTACAAAAAGCTCCAACCCCATTGAGTCTATGATCACTGGAGGAGCAATGCAGTAGAAATTAAAGCCAGTGAAGTGCAGCACAGTCTGTAAGTGGAAGAAACAAGCCATTTTGCCTCTATATCAGAAGGGATACAGATACAATCAATATGTCTAAACTTATGCATTGATTCTGTATGTGCTAAGAATGCCAGTTTCTGAAGATGCTGTGATGTCTTTTTCCAGTGAATGCAGTGGGAGTGGTGAGCATGCCTGCCTGTGTGATAGAGCTGAATGCTTTAAATTGTTTTTCAAATAGTTGCTTCGATCAGCTCTGCTTCAGCTGGCCCATTTCCTGCACACACTTCTGACAGAGTGTGTCAGAAGAGTACTAAAGTGAAGGCATCAGCTTTGATCAGTTGCTAGAGATGAGACTCCAAGGCCAGCTCACTGTATAACACAGAAAGAACTACAGAAACAGGTTTTGAACAGGACAGACAAGACAAATGCCCAGATCATTCCACATATCATAGGAGATTCTAGCTTACAGTATAAATTGATTACACCAAATAAGACACTGTGCTGAGAAAAGCTGAATTATAAGGCCAAAAAGAAAAAATATCTAGGCCAACAGTGACTAGTAAGAGGCATGGTACTCATTAAAATACAAGGTATAGGATTATTTCATACCAAATAGATAATTTACTACAAATTACAAAATGTATGGATGTGAGGATAGTCCATCAGTAAGACATCTCATATTTAAACACTAGGTAGGAAAAAAACACCAAAACACTCTTGTATTTTCCATCTGCTTAATACCCTCAGAGCCAAATGGCAGAAGGGCAAAAGTGGTTCCCATCAGAAGAGTCTGATCACTTGCAAAGATATGCAAGCCCACTTGTTTTCCAAGTTTAAACAGATGGACTGGAATCTAGTCTGAAGAAATGTTAGTGGATTAATGTTTGGAAGAAGAATCATCCTCATCCTCATCATCACCATCATCAATACAAGTTAGTTCAGTTGAACATAGGAGAGAAAATGAAAACAATAAGCAGTAACTATTCTTTCACACGTTACAGATGCATTACATCTGTATTCATTCAATACATACTTTTCATCTATTCTCCTGTGGTATTTCAGCAATTTTTTTCAGGTTTTTTCACTATTAACTGTAAAGTGATGAAAAAACCTGTAGGACTTAAGTATTCATATATTCTTATGACTGTTCACACACAGACTGCTACAATACAACAGACTGTTGACAAAAAAAAGTTAAAAAATCGAAAATGTTAACAGTTCAATGTGCACTACTTAGTGCATACTGAAACATTCAAATAAGCTGAGGACCCTTATAAATGAAAAGTCCCTGCATGACTTAATATTGCATAATTCACTATCTTCAAATTTTTGCACCGTCAGTTGATTCAGCTTAACTTTTATAAATAATATATTGCTTAAACTTGCATATAAATACTATTTGTACAGTATGAATTCCTAAGTATACATAGAAAGAATTCTAGGAATTATATACCATATCTTTTACGTGTCACAGGCATAAAAACCAAATAAGAAATGCAAAACTATTAAGGAATACTAGATATACAAGAGGCTAAAATGTTACTGTATTTTTTACTTCATTGAAATGGAAAGAGATAACATTTACCTCTATTATCTCTGGCAGGAAGGTCATTCTTAGAAGGCAACACAGTCCGTCGACTCTATAAAGAAAGAAGTCTCTCTTATTTGATCACCATATTATTGAAAGCATAAACTGCAGCCCCACTTCTGCTTCTTTCCAGTCAATGAAAATAACGTGACACAAACAAAAGAGATCTTATTACTGCCAAGTCCCACCATGAACGGGGAAGGGATGAAGGCTGTAGGAAGTGGTGAACTGTATGTAATGTCTCAGAAAACTCCAAAACATTTCCTTTATCCTTCAATAAGATGTTTACTTATATAAATATTAGTTCCCAACTCCATCTCTGCTGAACCTGTTCTTAAAAAAATTAGAAATCCCTATTCACTACAGGAAAAAGTAAAGAACACAATTATGAAATAGCACCACAGACACAAAAAAGTTGAGTTAAAAATTCTAGTATAACATCATGTACAGAGCTACTGTAAAGTTACCATCAACATTGTGCATAGATATTACCAACCTTCACTATTTTGTTTACTTTGGCTGATGAAGCAGGTGGTGGTAGTGTCTCTGCACTAGGTTCAATATCTTCATCAGGTGCAAGATCTGGGTTAAGTGAAAATATGCTCTCTAAATCAATCTGTGAAAAAGCAAAAAACAGATTAATGACACTTGACATAAATCCTCTGTCTCCTGTTATGTTTGACAATAAACAGTAAATATATTTAGTGTTTTTACCCCACAATTTGTTCATTCTAAGATCTAAATTCACTAAAAATAGACTAATCTTTGGTCTCTGCATTATTTGAAAACACATCATTCAGTAATAGGATGGATTAAAAATGACCAATAGATTTTGTAAGGTGATCAAATGAAAAGATAAGTAGCTAATATTATTATGGTACTTTGACAATTACTGCAAAATATGTAAGACATTCTGTAAAATAAAGAGGAGGAGATCTCAGTTACCTCACATTTCCCAGACAGTGCAAAAGAAACAAAATTGCAAAAACCAAAAAAAAATCAAACCACAGCTGAAACCATGTTAAATTTATCTTTTTTTTTTCTTTTAAAGTATTACTGGGTGTTGTTCAAACTACTGTAAAATGTAAGGGAAGAGGGGCAGGATCTTAAAAATATGATTTTGTAGAAATTTTGAAGAGCTTTGGTCTCTATGGACTTCTATTTCTCTTGGCTGAAGCTTTCAAAGACTTCACTCAGTGCTGTTTAGATTCTGTGGGTCTTCAGCTGATGAAATCTCCAGGACTTTCTTATGGCTTTTTTTTTCCCCTTTTTCCTGTGTTTTCGCAAAACCAGTAAAGTGTAAAACGCAATTATTTCTGATATGCCTCTCCAAACTGAAAGTGGCTAACGTGGTCCAAAATTTAAAGGAAGATGTGGTAGGAAAGTGTTACACAGAAAGACACAGTTTCTTAATGAAAGCAAGGCTGGAAAATGGCTGCCAAGAGTAAGTGAATAAGCAAACAAACTGGCCGCTAAATTCCTCAAGAATACAAACACAAGAAAATTTCTAGTTTAGCTCTCCTACTAGTTTCCTGTCATTCCACATTTCCTGTATGTCATTCTCCTCTTAAAATTTTCATTTTTCTACTTGTAAAAATTGGGTAACAAAGTCACCCTTTCTAATCTGGTTCAAAATCAACAGATGAAAACAACTGCTGAAAAGCTATGACACAGAGCACAGAAGTTCAAATTTACAACAGAAAACAGAATTTGCTCAACACTTTCTGTACAAAACAGTCTGTAACCAAAGAACTGTGAAGTTAATTAAGGTTTATGTCTCATTTTTGTTTCCAGTGCAAATTCACATAGATTACACATTTTGTTTTTTAAAGTTCTAAATAAATAAGTTTACCTCTTTCCCTTTAGTATCTCCATTTTCAATCCATTCAACAGTTACGCTTTCATTATCTTCATTTAGAGATGTTACCATAGCTTGGTGAATTCGGCCTAGAAAGAAAACACAAAAGCGGTAATTTATTAACTGGTGTAAAAAATTTCCAGAACCTATTTTCATCCCTGCTCTGAGATATATAGAGAGAGGTGGGAAGAAGATGGTTGAAAAAAATGAGGTGATAAATAGAAGGTGATTGCAGGCCACACAGTGTGAAGTGGCTCAGACCTGACCCACCAGTGGAGGCTCTAATGGGACACTCACCATCCAAATGAAAAGCACAATGAACTGAAAATTGAGTGGCAAGTAAACAGAACCTCTCGGGAAAGCCACACCAATCAGACTCTGTCTCCTCCTGAGCAGAAAACTCCAATACCACAAGATTGCCACAGGGGCCAAAGACCCCTTAGGTGCACTTCACAAAGGCTTGTGTGATCCCCTTTCTAGGCTGATACAACATTACACATTTCAACACTGTAATTAAGCCCTTTAAAATTGTGTTCTGATACTCATTTTTTACAGGCACCAATCAGGTGGTAGTCCAACAAAAATTAAACCGCCTGGAACAACACAAACCATTCTTTTAGAAAGAGCTACTTACACAGACTGCTGAGCTTGAGTTAAGGTGCTTTTGCATTGACCCCTCCAGTGCAAGACGCAAAGGAAGCAAGCCCCCATAGAGTAATATTAAACTAGTAAATTTTCAGCAGTAATAAGATTTTTCTTCTGAAATTTATAGTACATTGTGATTTTTTAATGTCCTCTTTCCTATGCACAGTACAGAAGAGTAACTGGAAGAGCAGGACAGCCATGCACTGACACAAAAGGATCAAGACCCAAGTGTCACATTGATTTCACATCCACGCTCTGCCCTAAAGTACCAAGAATTAAGGTTTCTAAAGAGCACAAATCCAAAGGAACTGCTCCTCACACACCCTCCTGTAACAAGGGTCTATACTATGAAGAAGCAATCCTTTGCTCCACCTGCCACGAGCCACCTCCTAGGACTACGTGCAGCTCCTAAAGTATCAGTGATCATCCTGGAGCAGTTGTGCATATGCTGCTGCTGCTGGGCACCTGCTCAGGGTAAAACACATCACAATGGGCACACGTTTCAGTCTGGGCATTCTCTGCCTTGCACTTTCTCTTCTTTTCTAAGGCTATTGGCCCCACAAATCCCCTTTAGTTTTCTGCTCCATCGACTGCTTCAACTTTTTGTTTTAGCCAATTCAGTCACAATTTGACACTTCTCCAAAAAAAAAAAAAAAAAAAAGGGTTTTTACAGCCTAAACATTCTAGGGCCTGCAGAGGAACAGAAAGAAAGAAAAACCTTGAGTGATATCCTCAGCTAACAGTGAGAGTAACAAATGTATACTGCTAATATTTCTTTTATTACAAAGGCTGCCTACTAAACATTCAGATCCAGTTAAGATTCAGTAAGAAGGAAGAATACAGGGAGGCATCACGGAAGGTAACAGCAAATCCCTGTCCTGTCACAAAGTGTGTGGAGGAGAGAGCAGGTGCAGCTCAGGCGAGGTGCAGCACTCAGGAAACTCGCAGAGCAGCCCTGGGCAGCATCACCTTCACATCTGCAGCATTTGCCTCGCCAGGAACACACATTACATGTACATTTACAACCTCCAGCTTCTCCCAGCCCAAAGCATAACTGTCACTCCCATGCTAAAGCAGGTTAAGTAGTTCCTTAACATTCTAAATAAAAAGCCTCCCCCCCACCCACCCCTTTTTGCTTCACATGGTTTCTGTCCTCTGGCATTCTCGTGTTTTTATTTCCCTGACCCATGCTTTTTTCTGAACAAACCTTTTGTGCTTCCTGACCACCACCCTCACCATCCTGAATACATCTCTCCATTAATATGTCAGCATTTAATAACCTCTAGGGACTTAATTCTGTGCAAGAACTCTGTTGTAGAACTGCTTCAATGAGCTATCTGGTCCTTCAGCAAAGTAGCAACAGAAGCTGCTGTCTTCCCATAGAAATGTCACTCCTGCCTCTTCTGCAAAGAGTGTGCTGAGACCAGGCTGCAAGGACACAAAAACTCTGTGAACTAGGAATTTAAGCTTACATTGGTATAATCTTTTGCTGCTTTTTTAAGGCCTGGCCCAGCTGTCAATTCAGAATCAAGAGAAAAACAATGCATGAAAAATATATGTTCAGTAAAACATATTCTATACAATATTAGAATAATATTTAGTCTGTTACCCAATTCTAAAATTTTTGAAGAAAACCACTATTCGCAGCTGAAACCTGTGACACTGTAACTGCAAACAGTCACAGAGCCATCATGTAAGTTCTACTACGTATTTCTGTGCTCTGTTACTTTTGACAGAGAACAAATAATATTTAAAAAAGGTTTCATCTTTGCCATAGCAAGTGAAAAGAGATCAAAGCAGGCTGATGAATCAACAGAAAATACCCCACACTCTAACAAATACAGTAAGCCAGCATGCCGTAACAAAAGGATCATAATAAATCTTCCATCTCTGTGCCAGATTTCATCCCTTCCCTGGCCAAGAAAGTCAGGGCTGAATAAAAACCACAAAAACATACTAACAAAAATAAAAGTAATGTTCATCTTCCAAATACTCTGAGCTTAAACAGAAAACGTTCTCTACACTGTTTAAACTGGCAATGTACTCATACAATTTGTTCCTAAAAATTCTTTTTGTTACTAGAAGTTTACATGTTATTGAAGTGCCAGATAAAGCATTTACATCTTTACAATTGCCTCTTGCTCTCTGGAAACAGTATTCCATTATATTTTTCTAGTACACAGCTGAATACAGCAGCTGGGAAATTCAGGAATGCCAGCAACCAATTAGGCTGGCATAAACCTCGTCTAGCATATAAAGCAAGACCAAGCTACAAATGCTAAAGCGTAAGAGCCAATCTGCAGAGAGTGTTTCAACGCAATGGCTCTAATTTCTGGTACATTTTCTAGAGCTGGTATTAAAATTTGACACGTAAGCATGTCCATATAAACATGAACCAGCATTATAGGCTGAAGTAACAAGTAATTCAAGAAGACACACACATTAAAACTAAGAGAAGTAGAGCGGATACAACAACTCTTCACTTGGCATTTCCTTAATTTCTAGTGCTTCTCCTCACATGATTAGAATTCAGATCACAAGCAACAGATTTTTTCTGAGAAGTTGTTCCATTTCTGTAGGGCTCCCCATCACAGCACCAAGCCTGTCTGAGTTTAAGATGCATTTGGACAACACTCTCTGGCACATGCTATGATTCTTGTCCTGTTCAGAGCCAGGAGTCAGACTTGATAATCCTGGCAGGTCCCTTCTAATTCAGGATATTCTATGATTCTATGGGGCTCAAAACTAATGGAGAAGTTATTTGAAAAAGCAATTATTTGGGTATGCTCTGTCATACAGCACATGACATCTGGCTAATCTCTAGGGACCAGAAAATACTGCTGTGTTAAAAAATACTGCTGCCAGTACAGCAGTACAACAGAAAAATGTGTGATGCCAACACATTATAATTACTTCAAATACACAGACATTACAATATTCTCATTCCCATCAAGTGAAAAACGTCAACTCCCCATTCCCTTTCTTCCTAGTCATCTGATAAACATTTGACAAACAGAAGGAAGCAAGCATACTGATCAGATCTTCAGACATATGATATAAATATCCCCTACTGTAAAAGTTCTTAGGACAGCTAGTGGTGCACAAAAAGGTTCAGGAAGAGCAGTGAAAGCAAATAACCAAGGCTAAATCAAACATTTTAATTAACCCTTAGCCTAGGTGGCAGTGCCAGCTCATTGTAAATACCAAGTGTACTTAGATCCTTACCTCCAAGCAAAGAGAACATTTTTTACTCAGCTTCTCCAAACCACCACAATTCTGCAGCAGAGATCAATCAGAGTAATAAACCCACAGCCCTTTCATCTTCCTACTACTTTTCAGAAACATAAGTTATCAGTGTGAAATATGGATTGGTGTCTAAATTATAGTCTGGACTACAGCAGTGGCTGACATGTGACAAACTCCTCTGTATTTTTCCAAGTGACTCAAGAAATAGAGCTGGACCACATTCTTCCCCACCCTTCCACATAATTGAAGAGTGTCTGCCCCAAAAAACATTGTACTCATACATCTCATGCACAAGTTTTATGAATCTTAGAAATAGCTTTAAGCTGTAATAATTAAAAATTTACACTCAGGCTATGGATTGGGTTATGGAGAAGATTGATTATGGAGAAGAGAGGTTCATAATTTCCACTATGATCCTCCCATTCCACCCCCAAAACAGTAGGAGGACCCTACCCCACAGTGTTATATTATGACCATCATACAGTTTAAGTCTTGGCAGCCCAAACACAGGCAACTATTTTCAGCAGGACCAGGCTGTGGCAATGTTAACAGACCTCACTGTGGCTCATGGCTGGCTCACGTTACATCCCTTGTACTTGCCACATCTTCAGGAGCACAAATGTGTTATATTAGCCCTGGCAGTGGACCATCAACCAAGCACATAGCTTTATCAAGTGCATCAACAGATTAGTTGAATGCAAAAATTTCACACCTACTACAGTCTTGCTGTAGTAGGACAACCACTGCAACAGAAGCCACTCATGCCTGAAAAGATTGTAATACACATTTGTGAAATAGCCATGATTTTCCTATGCATGTTCGTGAGTGACTAATGTGAATGTTACCTCATCTAGAGACACCTGAACATGACTGATCTTCACCCTCTGTCAACTGATAGTCAGAATTTAAAATTGTGAGAAGTACAATTTCCTCCATTCTCTTTTAAGTAAAATAAATTTCAAGTTACATATATTAAAAAAA
>VXBN01014974.1:116744-127151 GCA_013397395.1 Sinosuthora webbiana
CAAATACAGAAGCAGCACATACCAGACAGAATTACTGTAGTCCAGAAAATTATCTTCTGTGCTACAAGTTCCAGTCCTGGCAACTCTGGTGGAAGAGTTTTCCTGCTCTCATAGAGCTCAAGGAGGAAAAAAAAAAAAAAAAAAAAAAAAAAGAAAAGAAAAACAAAACCAAAAAAACAACAACAACAACAAAAAAAAACAACCCAAATAATGCCTGTAGAAAACTTTAAAGAAAGAATCTCAAGGAAAAAGAATTCCTGGCTTGGTGTCTCCATCAGTGTCAACTATGGGGCCGTTCCTATTCACACTTGTCATAGTTCTCCCTGCACTACACAGAACGTCCTGCTGTTCATCCCTCAAGGAAAAACCAGCAGTTACTGCTGACTGATGTTACTTTCTCCACAAAACCAAATGTATTTGATTTTATTTTGCTTCAACGTTTCATTTATCCACAAATCAGTGGATATAGTATTTGATTTTCATTGTAACTACTACTTTTACCACTTTCATTTTACTCAATCACACAAATTTATTTCAGCTTTGCCAGCCTTCCCTATTGTCTTGTCTGTTACTTTAGTTACAGTGTTATCACAGCATCAAATGGACATTAAACATGCACAGTCCCTACAATATTTCTAAAGCAAGTTCTTAAATACTAAAAATAACATATAATTTAATTAAATACATATCTTAATATTTATTTTTGTGAATGATCCCTAGCTGCTACCAACTCATTCTGTTGTGTTATCTCAATAATCACAGCAATAATCAAGTCCTTCATATGACACATATGTTACAACCAAATCTTATCTCTGTAAACATCTACAATGTAACAGACAGGGATTTTGAGAACAGAAAGTAGTATTACCCAAATTAACTTTCCCACTTCTGCCTCTATGTTCCACTTTTAAAATAAAATCCAACTTAATCTACTCTTGCCCCTACATAAAAAGCTACCAAATTCAGAAATATTCCAAGTTAGATATGTAGGTTACTTCTGTGCAAGGACCAGTCAAACATAGCACTTTAGAAAAACAGAGTTCACAAATATTACTGACAGTCCACAAAGAAATGAGGAGGGGAGAAATAAACAACACACAGACATGTCACTGAGCTGTGTATAACATTTAGCTTCAAAGTACAAATAGTACATTTAATGTTCCTTGTAGGAACCCTAAAAATCCCTTCAGAGAAACTTCCAGGCTTTGCCCTGGAAAGATTTACCATAGAGTTCCCTGCCTAGGCTGAAAGAAAAGACTTCCCTCATGGTGCCTTGCAGAACTACTGCCAATCTACCCTGGATTGCTTTCCTAATTGGTCACTAAACCATGCCCATCCTAAATGCTCACCCCTCATCCCCCCTACAGGTTTGCTGCCTTGCCCTGCCTTTGTACTGCCCCTGTGCTCTGAGATCATTGGTCCCTGACCCCTGCTTAACCACTGAGCACCACACAGTCCTTCATCCTCTGTTCCTGACCCCCCTTCGGCATGCTGAAATAAACCTTGCTGGAATATATCATACAGGAGGCCCTTTCTGTCTTTCATCCACTGAGGCATTTGTATGTGCATGGACTTGAAATGGCTGTTCCTGTGGCCTGCTCTGAGCAGTTTCTGGAGGAGATGCTTTGAGAAAGTAGCAGCATTTCACCATCCTACCACAGTGAAATGCTACAGTTCCTCATAGAGCAAACTAGACGTAAGTGACTTTTTGGTTCCCCATCCATCCAACACCAACGTGTCCCTCCACCCCCTCCACTGTGAACCACTAAATCACAACTCACCATGCTCAGCCTAGCAGAACTTGTTAGCTGTCCATACTGAAACATTTCTTCTAAAGAAGTTACCAAAAGCTGCATCCCCACATTGCTGTCATGGTTTTTGTTGGTCTAATAATTTTCTATCTCCAGTCTTGTCATGTTGTTATTTGGTGGGGTTTTCTGCTGGTGGGTTTTTTTTCTGTTGTTTTGTTTTGGGTTGTGGGGTTTTTTTTGTTGTTGTTGTTGTTTTGTGGGTTTTTTTGTTTTTGTTGTTTTTTTTTTTTTTTTTTTTGCTTGTGAGCCTTACATTCAAAACAAGTTTTCTGTGGTTTCCCCAGTTAGAGGAACACTTTGTTTTTTATTTCCCTTCAAGGCAGGTCCAGTCTCTTTTGGGGTGTTAATATCTCTTCAAGCAGATTTCAAAGGGCATTATTTTACACTAAAAAGCTCTGCTTAAAACATCTTGTCTTTATTTGCTTTCAAAAGCTTCAACTACCAGTGAAATCAATGGCAGTCATACAATCACAAAAGGTTTTCAATTGCATCTCACCATGGTAGCACTGGGAAGTTTACACTACCTATTGCCTCTGGAGGTGCCAGTGTCAGAGAGGAAGAGGATACATGTAACTAAAGCAGCTGAATTCACAACGAAGTGTCCCACTATGATGCCAACAGATGCACTGATGTTTTGGTATTTACCATCAGGTTATCTCAGCTGTACCATGCCAGTCATCCTATTATTTTTAAGAGTGAGTGAGCTCTCAACTTACTAACTTACCCACAGAAAAAGGCATTTGGAAGGAAGTGCCTTTGAGTCCTATCTAATACATGCTGTTTTAAGTCCCCTAGTAAATTTTCAATAAATTGGAAACATTTCACTTTGAAATGTTCAAAAACTAGCACTTTGATGTCAACATATACAAACTTTTAAAAAGATTTTGTGTCCACAGTCATTTAGTACTCTATGCTCTCTTTAATGTCTTGTACAAACACACCTGTACATGCACTATCTCCACCTGTTTCAGACTTTTCAGATTATCTGCTTTTCCAACACCATGAACCAAGAGACGAAATGTTCCAGAGAAGCTCCAGATCACTTTCTACAGGAATATTTATTGCCAAATAACAGTAACTCTGAAATAGCACTTACTTTTCCTCTTGGCACTTCACCCTGCCCACATTTACTTTGTGACCAGCTAGAACATGAAGGTTTTATGCCTGTCTTTTACAATTTATTATCTCCTAATCTATAGCAACAGCATGTTCACTTCGTGCCACTTTTACTCCAATTGTTTTGCTCCACACCTCTCAATCTTCTGGTACAACACACATCTCCAGATACATGGCAATCACACTCTAATGAAGTAATGAAGCTTCCCAAAAGCAGTGTTACTTTCTGTGTTATGACCAGGAATTAATAACTAATGAATGGGAAAAACTAACCAGCCAGCCAGTCCCAAAACTGATCCCACAAGGTATGTTGCCAGTTAAAAATTACTAGGTACACTATCATTAGTTGTCTTAACCACATTACCTTTCTTGTGTTAAACTTCATCAGAATCATTTTCCATACTCTACTAAACAGTTTATTAAATTCAGAGAAACTTATGGTTTACCTTCACAAAATGGTCAATACTGACAATGCTGCACAAAGTCTCTCCTACCTTGATGCCCTGGCAGGGCCAAATTCAGGTCATCCCACACTCAATTCCAGGATTCAACATCATGCTAACCTGCATCATCTCTATCACACTAGTTTAACACAATGACTAGAAGCACCTCAGTATCTCTTCTCCACTGTTTGCTCCTATTTTTAGTCAAAATACTGTACATTCCTAGAAAGATTTGATTAGATTTGTAATTTTTCCATTTACTTTAGTGCAAGATCAAGTAGGATGAGCTCTAATCTCCTCTGAAATTGATATTAACGCAATGGCCAGTTGCTCCATGGCCTAAAATCTTTTTATTCACTTACGCTGGTTTTGTTGTTGGGGTACTACAACAGTCTTTCTCTTTGTGATGAAGAGGAGAAGGAACTCAGAGGAGGATCTAGCATTTACTGTCACGGTAGATAGTGTTATGCTCTTACTGAACCATGGCATAACCCATGACCAACATCTTCATTCTCAAGCACCAGGCAGTACTAGGATGTAGGAGAAAATGTCCTGAAAATCCCTTCTGTGTCTTTCTTTCAGACCACACTACGGACAGAAACCCTAAGACAACTGGTATGGGGCTGGTTCATGTTCCCAACTGCCCTAGAATAGCATCTTTCACAGCATATTGCTCGAATGTAGAGCACTTTGGTGCTCAGCTCAGGTCCCTCAGCTGTGCCTGTGGTAGCAAGCAGCACACGGCTGCAGCAGGTGCAGAGGTCTGCAGCACGAACCTGGTGGTGCTTGGGATCAGCCACTCATACGGTGTGCACGGGACTGGGTCTAGCACCGCAGTCTGAACACCCTTTGCCAGAGGGCATCATGCAACTATCTTGGATGTACCCTCCAGTTACGTTTCATCCAAAAGGAATTTTGTGCCAACTACAGCACAACAAAAGGAAGTAAATGATGATCAGAAGATGTGTCCAAGTCCACTTTCTATATGAACTGAATCCTTGTTACAGATGCACCTGTGATCCCAAATGGCACATCTAGAGTATCAAGACCTCTTAATTTACCTTGACCTACAGAAAAATGAGAGAACTGCATCGCAATTTCCCACTAGGATGCCTTCAAGAGCATGAATAGGTGCATGTGCTGCATGCCCATGCACAAGTATGAAAGTACGATGCTTACTAAAATAAAGGATCGTCCAAGCAGTGACAGACAAAATTATGCAATTCAGGCCTCTCCCCAAGAACCAGACAGAGAAGTTCAGGCTTTCTGTAGGAGGCAGGTCATCTGGTTCACTCCAGATGGGAGCCTGGAAGTGAACTAGCACATGTGCACTGAGAATTACCATAGTACCAGGACACTAGATTAAAATAAGGTGCAAGATAAACTCACAGCCAAAAGAGTGCAAATTGTGAAATTTTAATCCTCTGTACAAGACAACTGCATGCAAACAAGTTCTAATGAAGTAGGGCATAGGGAAAGAGAAGCATGTTTTCTTTTATTATACAGGCCTTTCAAAACATTACCTACAAACTTACAGAACATCTTGAGCCTGGTGTTTAGTAACACTCCATATTACACTGAATTTGTCATCTGACCCTTTGGCAAGACAGCTTTTTGGGTAGTTAGATGACTCCAGAAGAGTCATCCCAAAAATACAGGAGTACAGAAAAAAATGGCTGTTGATGAGCTTCAACATTGTTGGGGTTTAGAAGAGTCATCCCAAAAATACAGGAGTACAGAAAAAAATGGCAGATGAACTTCAACATTGTTGGGGTTTAGTATTTCTTCATTTTGTTTTCTTACTCTTTGGGAATTTTCTCCCATTTTTGTTGCTAAGAAACAATAACGATCCGTACTTAGGAGAGACAAAAGAAGTAACTACGCAGAAGGGGGAGGAGTGCAGCGGGCTTTACCGTGTGGGCTGAGGGTCTTCTCTTGGAGGGGCAGAGATACCCGAGAGCTGGGCTGGGGAAAAAGGGGCTAGGACAGCTCCCAGGTATCTTGCTCTCTCAGTTTCGGAGGGGAACAGCCGAGCTGCTGCTTGGGGCGTGAACTCGCTGCCACTGCCGGAGCCCAGCCCTGCCCTGTTTCTTGTGTTGTGAGTGAGCCTCTGCTTGTGAGAGCAGCTGATGAACTGGGACCTTTGGCACCCTGCCACACACACAAAAAAAGGATCCTTCACCATCTGCTGGGGTGCCTCAGGGGAAATCCCGGGATCCCTGAGCCCCTTCCCTCTGCCAGGAAACCTCTCCCTGCTCTTCAGGCGCTGGGCTGCCTCTGCCCACTTCCCTTGCCCCTGCCACTGCTCTGGGTTTTTTGCTACACTGTAGACACACAAGGGATGCCCTGTGGTTCCAGCTACAGCTGCAGAGTTTCTGCAGCGTCTTGCCTGCTGCCCTGGCTGAGCCTGCCCTGCAATTCCGCTCCGAGATTCCTGCAGCAGCTCCTTTTGCTATCCAGAGGGCCACTGGGATCAGACGACACTGGGGGTTTGTAAAGGAAGTCCCTTCCCATCCCTTGCACCGGCTGCAGCCGCCATCACCGCGTGAGGGAGACGGCCAGACCCGCGCCACGGCGCCCCCTGCAGGCGCGGGGGAGTCATCGCACCCCTGACCGGCCGGGAGCCAGCAGCGCCTCTCCTGGCTGTGAGCGGAACTGCAGCGACGGGGAAGGGCTTAAAGAGCGGGAAGAGACTTCATGGGGTTTTATGTTCTCGTTTGTTGTTGCTGCCGTTGTTGTTGATTGTTGCCTTGTTGTACGTACACTTTCTGTAAAGAACTGTTATTCCTTTTCTCATATCTCTGCCTGAAAGCCCCTTAATTTCAAAGTTATAATAATTCAGAGGAAAATGGTTTAAGTTTTCCATTCCAAGAAAGGCTCCAGCTTTCCTTAGCAGACACCTGTCTTTTAATCCAAGACAAACGTTAAAGGAAAGATGCACACCCAGAAAAAAAAAATCTTAATTAAAGCTAGAAGTTACAGCTCTAGAAATCCTTTAGTTGACACAGCTCTCTCAAAACACCATTGGCTAAACATGCACCTGCATTGACAAAAAGAAAGCTGTTGAAACTTAAAAGCAAATCCTTTTCAAACTATAAATAAAGCTTTGATACACTCACAGCTCAAGTACTATGGCACATCTCAAAAAAGATGTAGTGGAATTAGAGGAGGTTAAGAGGACAACTAAGAAAACAAAGAGAATGAGGATATTTAGCAGGTAAAAACTGCTCACTTTTACGAACACTGAGGGTGAACTTGGTTATGCTTTACAACCATAAAAGACAAAATGAGTGAAAACTATTATTGACCAAATTCTGCAACACTAAAGCTGAGAGTCTTAAGGCATAGGTTACAGACAGATGGAAGTGGTAATGTACTTTTGTCTGCAGAAAGCAGGGAACTTTTCGATCTTATGTCTGCAAGAGGCAGGCAGTGTAGGTCTGGTCGCAAAGGTAGTCAATAAATCCACAGACAACTGGTCCATAAATGGCTAGTACAACTAAGCAAAGTTGTACTTCTAACATCCTAGATATAATTCTGGATAGTGGGGGCAGACAAAGACTTTGGAAAGAGACAAGGCTGATGTGCTTCCCCTAAATAGCCTCTAGTTGCTGGGTTGGATGAACCACCCATCTGATTCACTAGTGTACTTCATACAAAGTAGTGAGCTTACTGGAAATATTTTAAATAGTAAGGAGACTAAAGAATCCCCCCAAAAGCAAAAATACTTCAGAAGATTAAAAAAAAAAAACCCAACTTTCTCTAATTTCAGTAAGTCTTATATGGAAAGAAGGAAAATGTTTTCATTCACCTTTCATAAAATAAAAATTTTTTCACATATTCACACAGCAATATTCCTTTAAGGTGTAAAGAACAACCAGAATAAAACAGTAATAATCTACCCATTTCCAAAATTCCTGTGAGGTTTTCCAGCACCTGCTGGTCCCTTCCATGGCCCACACCAACCCCCTTCAGTTCTCAAATTTAAGAAAGATTAACCAATCAGGGACGCAATCTTTATTCAAATGAGAACAAGACATCAATATATAACAGGATCGTATTTGCTGTTCTCTAGCAAATTTTTCTTTTACTGATGCTGCATAAGTGAAGGTTTCCAATCAATTTCTGGTAAGAACATTTCTACCTGTCCCATGAGTTTATAATGTGTAAACATGTTGCAGGAATAGTTCAGTATATTTTTTTCATAGTTTTGTAAAACTGAATGTAATTTGACATATTTTTGTGCATTTAGTCAGCAGTTCTTTGGAGACCTTTAGAACAATTTTGCAGGCAGCTTCTGTAAATTTCTAAAACTACTTCTCAAAGTTACTCTCAAAATACTTCTTCATGTACTTTTGCAGATCCAGGCCCTCCACATTCAGTATAAATTTCATTACACTTCTGACGTGTAAGCAAACTTAGATTGAGCTCAAGTATGTCCTGGTAAAGCACTGACTGGGAAAGTTATCTTTCTTCCTAGCAGCCAGCATACTGCTGCATTTTTGACACAGTAAGAGAATAACGTTGCTAACATATTTATGCTTTTGTTGTTGCTAGTTAGTGCTTACTGCAAATCAAGGACATATTAGTGTCACATGCTCTGCCACTGAGTAGGTGCACAAGAGCCTGGGAGGAAGCATAACCAGGAAAATTGACAAAGTTGACTTGAACTAGATAAAGGGATATTCTATATTTTTACAATAGCATGTAGGGATAGGACTAGGGTAACAGCCTTCAACTCATAGAGAGTAGGTTTAGAATGGATATTCTGAAAAAATTCTTTGTTGTGAGGGTGGTGAGGCACTGGAAATGGTTGTTTAGAGACGCTGGGAATGCCCCATCCCTGGAAGCTTTCAAGGCCAGACTAGATAAGTGCTCTGAGCAACCAAGTCTAGTGACGGGGGTGGTGAGATGGTAGTAGTGGATAAATTTTTGGGTCCTTTTCAACCCAAATCGTTCTAGGAGTGAGATCCTGTCACTCCCTACCTAGAATGTCATGCCCAGTATATAAACTGGGCGAGTTGGCTGGGAGGATGCAATTTGCTGTAAGGGGACAGCTGGATATTGATCAGTGGGTGGTGAGACCTCATTCTGTGCATCACTTGTCTTTTTTGGTATTTTATTTCTCTGTCTCCTATTGTTGTCTCTGCTTGCATTACAATTACATTACAGTTTTTACCACCACCACCACCACCACCACTACTACTAGCATTATTGATATTATTCTTCAATCAGTGAAGTGTTCTTTTTTCAACCTACATGTTTTAGCTTTTTCTTTTTTTCCTAATTCTCCTCCCCATCCCACCAGGGGTGGAGGTGTGCCGACTGTGCACACAGCTCAGTCGTACTCAGTTGCTGGCTGGTATTAAACCTAAACAGCATTTCAAACAGCATTTGGGTTTAGTGATTGTTGAAATTTGTTTAGTTACAGGATTTAAGATTGTGGTGCATTGAAATAGTTTAATGAATATCATCTACAAAAGATTGACATGACTTGGCTAGTCTTTTCCCTCTCTTTCCTCTTTTTTCACTTTGTTTGTTGTTTGAATAAATGGCAGAGACTTCCTTTTGATGATTCTCTCTACTTTCTCTGAAGCTAACCATACGTGCCTAAAAACAATAGCTTCTTGCTTCACAAAGGAAAGTTTTAACAGCACCTTCTACAGGTATTTTCAAATGGCACCCTTTGCTTTTCATGATCCATCCCATCAAACAGTTGTTTGTTATTTATTGGAGCTTTTTTTTTCCCTTTACTTCATAAAACCATAATTAATAAGAATATGTACCATTACTTAATTCATTACAATGGTGCCAACTGTTGCTCCAGTTTAAAAGTGGGAAGACTTGATTCTCATGCAAGTTTAAAGTGTGTATTTTAGCTTAAAATGGTTCTAAAAGTTCAAACCAACAAGAAAACTTTAAGTAGTATTTTAATTCTCCTGTGTTTGATGAAAGCTTATCATAACTTTAAAAATCATCTGATCATGATAAAAATATTGACATCCTTCATCACCACCTGAATTCCTATTGTACTAAAATACCAAAATTTACATTGAAGTTCAAATCATAAAAATACATTAGTACAAGAAAACCCAAAGTGGAAATAGAAATTTTGAGTATCCAAAAACCTAAGTGTTCAAGTGATTTTCAAGCTGAATTTACTTCCACTGCCCTCTTCCTAGAGCCAGAGATCCTCATTAGCACATCACTATACATCCCTGCATCTTCTACAGATCAGCTGGGCAAACACTACTATAGATCAGTTGGAAATACTCCTCAAACACCATATGTAGTTTAGCTACAGAATAAAAGTAATCCATTTTAGTGACTGCAAAATGTGCAGCCATGTGCAACAAAATTTCTAGAGCCAAACTCTGCAAGGGCACAAGCATGCAATGCTTCTAAAGAGAAAGTTTTATTCAAAGCCCACTGTCCATCTCCCTTCACCCACACATCCAGTGCGCTCATCCACTGGAAGGCAATTCCTAAATACACAATTCTGTAATTAACAGGAATGACTAAAAAAGCACTTCTGATGTCTGCAATTACACAAATCAGCGAGTGCCTGAGAGCCAAGAGAACATCCAACTTAGTAAACTTAGAAAAGATTCAATGAGATTTCTGATAACTTGAAAGTAAGTAACATTCCAGTATGTGAACAGAATTACCACAGAGGCCTAAAAATGAAAACAAAGTAAAAGACTTTTTGTTAACTACAAGTCACTTTGTTACTGATTGGGATAAGCCAATTAGTTCACAGGGCGCTGGTGTTACATCAGCAGCAGAAATTGCAGCAGACTGCCCCCTTTACAAGCCTGGGAAACCCAAAAGCAGCTTATGCCTGATGGAACAAGAACTGCCACCAAATAAAAACTAAGCTACTCTGAAAGCATATTTATTTGAATAAAGCAAAATAAAAAACTCTACTACCACATTCAAGTCTTTAAAGCAACAAAATCCCTCATTCCTCTTTCAAGAGTCAAAACACAGTATCAGATCCAGTGTTGCTAAACAAGATCCAATTAAAAAAAAAAAAA
>VXBN01014974.1:135351-156276 GCA_013397395.1 Sinosuthora webbiana
GCGGGCGCGCGCAGGGGGCGCGGGCACCCCGGGAGGCGCCGGGCGGGGCCAGGCCCGGGCCGGCCGCTGTGCTGGGCCCGCTGTGGGCCCTGCCCCGGCCTGCCTCACGCACACACCGACACACGGTCCCCTGCGGCACCAGATGGTGGCCGAGCTGCTCTGGAGCCTTAATGTAATAGCTTTATCTACCTGCTGCCTGCTCATGCGGCTCCCATGTGCACAGCAGGGCAGCTTAGGAGCAGTCGTCCTGCTCCACAGCCTGCGGGCAGCTCTTGTGTACCAAGGAAGGCACATGGTGTGGTTCCTGGGGATGTGCTGTGCAGCGCTAACAGTTGGACTAGATAATCCTTGTGGATTTCTTCCAACTCAGAATATTTCGTTAATCTATGAAGGTCACCCCGTCAACTGCATCCATCCATCTCAGGAGCCTACAGGGAAGCCGGAGAGGGGCTTTTTGTCAGGAACTGTAGTGATAGGACAAGGAAAAATGGGTACAAATTGAAAGAGGGGAAATTAAAGTTAGAAAGAAATTCTGGAAACACTGGAGCAGTTGCCCAGGGAGCCTGTAGTGATGTCCCAACCCAGGCAGTGATTAGGGCCACATTGAATAAGGCCTTAGGCAACCTGATCTTGTGAGAGCCATCTCTGCACCACTGAAGAGGGTTTGGAACCAGATGTTCTTTAAGGTCCATTCCAACCCCTTAACATCCTATGATTCTGTGACCTTTGCCTCATGCCCTGTATCTTTATACAACTTAAATAAAAATAAAACACAATTCGTGTTCCAGATTTCCCTTTTGTGATTTCTTCGTCCCAGGCAGGCCACTGTGTTACACATTGCCCCTTGGGTTTCCCCTCTGAGGGCGGTTCCTGACATGATGAGTCCTCCACTGGTTTAAAATTGTCCTTCCTGCACAGCTTCTGGTGACCTTAAGCAGCATCACAATAAACTCCCTAATTACTTGCCAAGCAAAAGCTAGTTTAGTAAAAATAATCCCCCAATCCACACATCAGCTGGTTATAGGGAATGACAGCTGACACCCTGTCACACCACTGTGAGAGCTGTGTCCTCCCAGCCAGCCTGTCACTCTCCTTGCCTCACCTCTTCTCCCTGCCTCCACTGTCAGTTTCATACTGAAATCAGGATGATACCTGGAAAGTTAGAGTCAAGAAAGCGGGGCTCCCGATTCATACAACCTTGGTACATGTAGAGTAGCAGCTGTGGTGGAACAGCTTGCCCCCACCACACTATGATCTCAGAAATACCCATTAGGCCTTGAGGAACAGCACCTGGGCTAAGCTTCTCGAGCTTATCAGAAATACTGTCTGTTCTCAGGAACTTGCCTTGTCTAATGAGCTCCTGTGTCTTAATCAATATGTTTGGAAACTCATTTTTATTGCCTGAAAAACAACCGTAGTCAAACAACACTTTTGTCATTAAACCTTCAAGGAAAGTTATGGACCTGAATTGTGGCCAGGAAGGAAAATTCCTATGTCTAAAGCCCACTCTCTTGTGACCGACCCAATGCACTGCGGTCATGAAACCCTTTGTGCTCATCTGCACTGTTTTATTTATGATTAGTTTGTTTTAACCTTACCTGATGTTTATACATAATGTGAAAATTTACACATCTTATATAACGTGAAAATTCAGGTTCTCAGGTCAGATGCAGAGTAATGGAAAAGTGCCTCATTTGAAATAGTAAAATAAGAAACAAGATATTATTTTTTCATATTATTTGCTCTGTGTAATCCATAAATGTTAACATATGAGCCGTAAACTGTATATGCTTTTCTGGAAAATTATTTTGACTCCTGTCATTGGAGAAACAGATGACTGCTTTTAGAAACAAATCATCCCATTGAGGTAAACAAAGGTGTATCTGACAAATAGATCTGCACATAACCCTGTAATCTCTGAAACAGTTTAACCTTAGTACAGCAAATACTTTTAAAATATTCTAAACTTTAAACACATATTTGAAGTTGAAAATAAGACCCACAATTATAGTTTTGCTATATATGCTGTGACAACTGAGATTTTTTTTTGTTCTTGTCATGAAATACACACAGAAGCATTCATAAAGAAAGTCAGCAATGCCCAGAAAACTGCTTGTTTGTGCCTAGAAAATGAACAGTGCAAATAGTAAATAAATTCAAAATATTTAAAATATATGATCAACCACTGTAGGGAGCTTCTGTATGAAATTGAAGATTCCTAACTGGTTGGGGATTTTTAAGAATCTTTGGTTTTTGTTTTTATTTTTTTTTTAAAAAAGAAAAATTTTGCAAAACTTACTCTTGAATACCTGGTCTTATCTAGTATTCTAAATATATATGTCTTCAAAATTTTCATCAATATTAATATATATTCAATCCAGTTTTATAGAGAAGAATAGCGTTTTGAGTTCCAAAACCTAGTCACACATTTTTAATTGAGGTGTAGGAAAATTTAAATATATAGAATATAGCATTTTATTGGCTCCCAACATAGAATTACTCTGATCATTTATAGAAAGCGTATTCATGGCTTCTAAAGTAATGTTTACAAAATTCCAAGAGCTGTATGTGTCTACTTTTTATACATCAAGAGCATCAGTACATATTGCTCTTGCCAATACAGGAAAATAATACAATTACTGAAGCTTTGCCATTCAAAGTTCAAAACTTAGACTGCTGTTGGATTAGTCATCCAAAATACTGGAAAATGATCGTGCACCAGTTATGTTTCAACTGTTAGCAGGAATTCTTCAGACAAACATTAACATCTGCTTGCATTTCACACAGACACAATTATATTAATTAAAAATGTCAATTTACTGTATTTCAATATAAAAATTGAGTTATTAGTGCGTTTACCTGCTTGATAACTTAGAAGTCATTTATTATTAAGTATTTTAACTATTTCACAGCACTAGTGAACAAATATGATTAATCACAGTACACATTTATAATCATACTGATTTAAAATAATTTCTTTTTAAAGCTTAAATCGGAAAATATATTTCCGTTTCTGTGAATGTGTCTGGTATCAAATGTGTAAAAGGGCAGCCAACAGTCAGGTTAAAAGAACATGTGGTCACTTGTAAGATTAAAAAAGTAAGTCAACAAGTCAACATATTTATTATATGGAAACAAATTTTAAAAGGAGGCATTATACAACTATATCTTCTCAGATCATCTTGAGAACCTGTTGCCAAAAAAAAAAAAAAAAAAAAAAAAAAAAAAAAAAAAAAAAAAAAGTTTTTTTTTTTTTAAGGAAAAAAAAAAAGAAAAAAAAAAAGAATAATAGATGATTTTTTTCACTTAAGGATAAGAAAATATGCAAGAAGAGCCTGAACTAGTCTGACATCCCCCTTTTCCCATTTAGACTGATAGACTCATCTTGTCCACTTCAGTACGTTGGTGAAAACAGTTCCACTGAGCTGTCTATCAGATCCCTTCCTGTTCTTTTTTGCTTTTAAGCATCTCTTCATCTGTATTGTATCACTGTTTAAAGCTACCCCCTCATGGACACAGCACTTCCTGGGTAGTTGCACTGTACATGAGTGTCAGAAAGTAATAAAAAGAGAACTGCCTTACTTGAAGATAGAATACTTTAATGTATTTCCCACTGCATTACTATATATAAAAATATGATTTTGATGTAACTACCTCTGAATAATGAACTATTCCGAATTTTGCATGGCTGCCATATCTGAGAGTCAAAATGTTTTCAATTAGGCACTCAAAATTTAATAACTAACCTTTTATCTTCCACACATACATTCTAGAATACATTGTTTTAAATGTCTACAAATCTGCTTGTAATCCTCAACAAGTTAACAAATTTGAGTTACAATGCTTCAGGATTATAATTAACTACTTATGTATTAGAAACAACATACATGATTAGATTTTCAGATTTAAACAAATATGTCTAGCCATAATAGCTTTCTCTGTATAGAAAATGTAGGTGCTGAAACCATTGCTGTAAAGCTCAAACATGCTTGCCATATGTCTAATTTAATAGATCTGTCAGTGAGCTACCCAGGATGACTTATCTCTGCCCTTGCAGGCACCACTCCACATGTGCAAAGATCAACACTCCACAAGTTTTTGTACACCTCTACTTGTTTGAATTGTCAGCCAAAAATGTGAAGAAAAGTAATCCCTGAGCAAAGTTGTTCCCAAAGCAAATGCAACTAGAGAAATGAAATCATTATTTCACTTACTGCATTATTATTCCAGACTGAGCTGCACTCTAAAGAGCTTCTGCATGCATAAAATGAGAGCATTGCTGGGTGGATAAAGGAGTCAAGAAGTGAAAAGAGTGTGAATGTATTTCAATCCTTTCAAACCAGGAGACATGAGAGAAACAGAGTGCTTTCGGAAAAAGCACACCTCCCTCGCTTACCATGCTCTTTACTCCAGATCTGCATTTGTAGCAGTGATGGCAACATCTTTTGCTCTTCCCTGTATTCATAGCTACTTCTGCACTTGCTGGGATTAGTTATAAAATGTCCTTAAGGTGAAAATGGCAGTCCAAGAAAAACTACACTGGTTCAAAAGTCACAGAATAATAGGGGAAGCACTGAAGAATAAGAAAGCTGGGTGTGCTTATTGCAGTAGACAGTAATGTGGTCATTATAGCTCTGGCACATACATTACGTATTCTCTTACTCATTCCATATGCTGCTGCTGAGTGTCTGGCCCAGGGCAGCTATGTATCTGGGGTCATGTTTCATTATGCTTCCCTGTTGACTGTACTAAAGACAGGCAGAATTCCTATTAGATTGCAAACTGCTTTGGAGAAAAATTGAGGAGAATGTGAACCTCTGTCCAAGCTTATTGCTCCCTACAGGTTAGCCCAGAACAACTATACTGTGGATATTTATATTTAACCTTCACCCTACTCTTGCTCCTTTCTTTTCTCTCTTTGCACTCTTCTCCAAGTCATCATGGAAAATCTCAGAGGGATTATGGTAAAACAGTGTTCCAGTCAGGCAATTTGACTGAGTGATAGACGTTTCTTACTACCTGATTTCTCTTTTCTGTCAGAAGGAAATATCCAGTGACATATTACCCATTAAACTAACTTTAGCATGTATGCATCTATTTTAGAGCTTAATCTAATATTTTCATCCCATCTTTGCACCACCAGTAAGGCTTCTGCAACAAATCATTCCACCATGGGGAAAAGAAACCTTGAGGGGTTTCTTTAGTTGTCCTTAAAGGTTATTCTATAGCTATCCGTAGCTTTCTGCACTAGTAGCACAGTGTTAGCTAAACCAGGTATTCATACACAAGGTATTTTTTTCCGTAACGCACAGCACTTTAGCACATTATTATGTTGAAATTTGAATTAATGTAGATTGTCAGTGTGCTTGTTTTGTGGTTTTACCCCTTTTTGATGTCCTTTCATACATCCAGTGTAACATTTGAGTAACTAGTAGAACTGCATGGCATCATACTGTGACAGCATCCAAACAGACACCAGGTTTGGTAATATGCCCGGAGGACATGGAGTTCTATCCTGAAAATGCCTGTTCCTCAACATACAAGTGAGGAAAAAAAANNNAAAAAAAAAAGCTATTTGCAGTTCCTCAATCATGCAATAGTCAGGGCCTAAATGCAAGCTAAAAGGATATTTATTCTAAAGGAAGACAGGCAGTGGATTTGGTTACACAAATCCTGGAAGGCAGAAACATTGAAATGAGTATGATGGTACAGCAATCCCAAGGTTTCTTCCAAGCACTAGCACAGACTTCTGATAGTAGATATCCTTCTACCTGATTGTGCAATTGGAGCACACTTTTAAATATAGTGATGCATAACTTTATGAAGCAAAAATTGTGAGAAAACTTTTTTAAAAATCAAAGTAATTATAACAGCACTTTTCATCCATTCCCTCCTACAAAGCAGTCAGGTGCATTTTTGTTCCCTGTGTTTTTTCAAAAAACAAACTTTCATCAAGTCTTCTAAAAAAGAAAAAATAGCAGAAGTTGTCTTATTAAAAAATCACTGCTACATAAAATTATTTTCTTAAAATGCATTTGTTGTTTAATAATTTGACAGATTCATTGGAAAAATTAATAAATTTGCATGCAAATGGATTCATGCATATTTTTGTCTTTGTTAATGTCAGAGAAAAAAAATTTTGAAAAGACTTATCAACTTCTATATACCAATTCAAATCTCCCTGCATTTCCTATTTATTAATCTCAGAAACTATGGAGAAATGATACATGCAGACTATTCTGAGCAATTGTACATTTGAAAAATTAAGTTGCTTGTCTTATCAAAATGAAGACTTCTAGGAATATTGTAACAAATTTGTGCTCAGGGAGCTCTTATAATTTATAAGCACAGTAAGCATAATGTTTTTGTCTTTAAAGTTAAAAAAGAGCCTTAGACATTGTAACTACTCATTGTAACAACCACAATTAATACACCCTATTAATATATCCTGCCTTTTTTTTTAAAACAACCCATATGTTTTTTCTATATTAAAGGATTATGGTCAAATTGTGTTTCTTTTTCCTGGGTTTCAGATATGGTGAAACTTTTAAAATCGAAAACCCTACAGTCTTCCAGTCCCCAGGCAAATGTTACTTTACTTTGCCGAAGGAATGAGAATGAAATGTTCTGATTTGAAGAACTTATTGCAGTAACTTCCCAGTCAAAGCAGATGTTGCAGCTGAACTGCTACTTTGGGATCATTTGAAATTAATGATTCCTTTAGATTCAGGGTATAGAAGGGCAACTCTGAAAGAACAGGCATTTTTAAGGAATAAACTGTACCAGAATGGATTCTGTGTCACAAACATCTCTCAGGATCAAAGTATAAATGGCTAGAAGCTGCACTTTTTTGTGGAAGGACTCCAGCAGGCATTAGTGTTTGGGCAAGTCCTTTTCTTGTGGAGGAGGTGGTGGGAGGTCTCCATCTCTCTCAAGCTAGAGGCATAAAATCTATCACATTGACAGAGGCACCTTTGAAGAAGATCCACTGTCTGGCTGAAAGGCCTGGCATGGCTACAGACAAAGACAGCTGCAGGTGGCACAGGAGAGTGGTTATTTGAAAACATCAGCATGCCTCAATACACTGTGAATATAGTGTAAAGTTTTTACCTAAATATTTATAATTGAGTACAATGTTTCCAAGCTCACTACGTAAAATGCATGAAGGAAGAAACTATAATATTTTTGGGCCCACCCATTGAAACATATTTAACTATATTTAAGCTTTTTATACTTGTACTAAATAGTATACAGACAGTGAAAATATACTGGGGAGAAAACTTTTATGCTTTTTATGTTTAGCTCTGAAGGTGGGTAGGAAACGTTTTGAAGATGTGCTTTTCTGTCGGCTTAAACAAATGCATTTGTATTCATTTCTGGTTACTAAACTTCCGAGACATACTTCTAAAGTGCTATAAAGTACCAGCCAAGTCACAGAGCTTACCCTAAGAAAGATTTTTTTTTTTTTTTTTTTCTTCTGGCAAAGGTATAACTAATTTTCTCATTTTTCGTGCAGCATTGCCATCCAGACAAATGGCAGAAAAGCTTCTGAAAGATAAGCAAGTTTCATTTTATCTCCTTTGGACTTTCTAACAATGAGATGCTCTGTAGAGTGCCCTCAAAAGCTCATTCACAGGACTTTTTTTTTCAAAGTTTCATTTTAAAAGAGACGTTTTTCCTTCTTCTTACCAAAAGATATACTGGGCATGTAGAAGAAAGTTACAATTCCCAAAAATTAACAGGTCAGCATTTATATATGTCAATATATATGTCAATATGTCATACTTGAAATAATAAACTCACAAATGAGAAGTAAAATATTGAAATGTGTGATGTGTCTTGAAAATTCTCAAAATATATACAATAATTGCGCTAAATACAACCTAATTTCAAGCTGCTCTTGCAGAAACAGAGGTGAGTTCAGGCTGGATGTATTCTTGAAGAACAGCATAGGATACGCTGTAGATTAAAAAAAAATCCTTTCTGTTGAGTGTAATTAAACTTGGATCATACACTTATAGAAAGTGTTTGTCATAATTCTCCAGTGAAGGTGATTCAAGAAGAGATTAAGTATCTCTTAGAGATGGTGTATATCTCTGAGCAGGAGGATGGGCTAGATGACCTCTTTCAGATCCTTACAACCTTACATTTCTATTGTAATCATGACAAATCCTTTTTCTCCTGCTTAAACCTTCTCCCCCACCTGGATTAACAGATTTCATTTGAGCTTCATAGCTGTTACAATTTTAGCAACAAGTTTGATGCTGTGTGTTCAACCATTGCCCAAAAGATTTACCTGGTAGCTTAAGCATGCAGCTAAGGAATTTGAAGAGAGAATCCTTGCCTTTCAATATGCTGGCAGAAGAGGTGGAGGGTTTTTTTTCTATATAATTATATACAAAACTGTCTAAGTGCCCTTCAGTGGCATTAAAATGAATTTACTTAGTAATTACTGAGGTTTTAAGAGTTACTAGCATTTTTCATTTCTGATTCTGAGGTTATAACCTCGTCTAAGGAAATCAGAAACAACAGACAAAATCAGGCTAACCCAGACAATTCCAGATATGCAATATGTGGACACCTATATCAGAAATTTCCCAGAAAAGTTGTTTTCTTTGCTGAGATGTCAACAGCCATCAATATAAAGCAAATAGAAAAGTGGCAAGACCTAGTTATGATGAGAATAAATCCCCATCCTGTAACTTTCCTTTCTTCATAACTTACAAATTTTTATATTAATTTCCTTCTGGGGAAAAAAAAAAAAAAAAAGGATTAGGTAAACTGGTGATTTTTACACAATTTGTTCATCCTTAAAGTAGAATAAATTAATGAAATAACCCAGCATATTGAGAGACTCTGAAATGGAGGACATACAGGTTTCCATTCTACAGGTTGTAATCTACCCATGAAGTTGCCACAGATTTTAGAGAATGGTGATTAATTTACAGTAGCTAACTTATAGAAACTATAACTTTTCCCTCTCAGCTGTGATTTCTTATTTTAATTTAAAACCTTTGAAGAATTTGATTTCATAGGCCTTATGGAGACAAGGGTGGGTACTAAGCACTCTACAAATGAGGTATTTTAGATAGAGACTCAATTTATGTGCCCCAGAGATAGAAGATCCATCTCATAACTTCATTCTGTGACTATCTAATAGACTGTCACATATTTATTAAGCCAGATTTCCAGTATTTCCCAGTGTTCACCGAATAAGAGGCAAACAAAATCAGTCTGGGTAATGACAGCACTTGGCAGACCCATGGTGAACAATGTACAGATTTTTCTGCATGAAGTTTTACTGTGTTCACAGAAATCTCTTTAATTTGTAATAATCCTAAACAATGACCAGTCACTACACACATAAGTGTAAAGTATTAACAACAGAATAATTGGTAAAGAAAAGTTGTGTCGCTGCAAAATACCTGCTGTGCTGGATGATTGATAATAATTGTGTAAGGCTGTGGGGAAAACTTACTTTAAATAAGCACAAAATGGCATATTGGAGTAAGTTGTGTCAAGAGGATGTCTCAGTAATATCTTGTCCAGGAAGCTGCCGGGTAGATAAGTCTAAACATTGTTACGGTGTAGAAAAAGAATTCTTCCTAGGTCTGCCTAAAATATGTTATTAATATGTTATTTGGATTAAGACATCCTCTATACATTGATTTTTACTTTAGATCAATGACACTTAGATACCCTAGCTGGTGTTAGAACACCAGGAATGGGCAGAGTTATGTCCTCCCCAAACAAGACTATCAATATTCAGCAGACCTCCATGAAGGCAAACAGAAGACCATTAGCCCTAGTATTATCTCTGCTGTCTTCTTTCTGCTACAAAATCTTGTCTTTCCAACCTAAACTGGTATGTAAGAAAACAAAGTTGATCATTGGATTTTTTTCTGTGGTCCAGATTTGATTCTTGTATCCCAGGAAACCAGAGGCATGAGGAGGCCTGCAATCCAAATACACTGAGTAAGAAAAAATTACAAGTACATGCAGACGGCCAGCATTTCACATATTCCCTGTTCTATGGGGGTTTGTTCTAAGGGCTGAACAACCACAGGAATTCATCTAACAGTTGATATGTCTTTTGGTGTGAAATTGGTGTTACATGTGAAGCTGTATGTTAAAGACCAGTCAGTTGAGTGACAACATAACCTACTTTTGCTGCACAATCAATATTAGACATGTATTAGTTAGTATTATTAATACCATTATTATATACAGTGCAGTATTATTTGCTCAGATAAATATTCACAGATCGTAGTCTAGTGCTTTACTAAGGAATCTCACTAGTCCAAGTGGACAAACATAGTACCCGTATTGGCTCAAGGATGTGATTTATTACCTGAGTGCTTTTCCACATTTTTATCTCTTCTTTTGCCATTTACAAAGCTCAGCAGTTTGCATTGAGTAATATTGTATCACTGAGGTAAGCTAAGATCCTTCCATTTAATGAAATTCCATCAACATTTCAAAGATTTCTCTGGAAAATAAATTTCTGTTGGATTGCAATTCTTTCTTAGCCCCTTTGTGGATATAAATATGCCATTTGATTTTCATCTGAGCTTTTTCTTTGTGGCTTTCATTTTTCTCTCTGCTTCTAGAGTATGTCAACAGGAATGCATTTCCAAACGATGGCACTTTTCTGCAGAAGATGTAGATTTCAATCAGATAGAAAAATAATGTGATTTCTCCCTTGTAAGAAACTCTCTGGTCTTGCCCAAGATATATATGATTCTATGACATGTTGCTCCCAGCTTTTAGATCTGTACTAAGTATTTTTATAAGATCATATCTATCCAAAGTAAAGTGCAAACATTTATCAACCCTTAGACAGATGTTGCTATTGGACAGTAGTTTAAATGTTCTATGGAATACCAATAATAAAATTATTATTAAAGATTAATTATATGCTTCTAACAGATGAAAACATATTATCAGAAATTCAGCACATACGAATTCTCATATGTACTCTTTCTTGTCTGTCACCTTACAAGGCCCTTGCAGCAGTGAAGTGCAGCAGGCTCACCCTCATCCTGAAGTGTCCTGAAGAGCCCTGTACAGAAGTCAACCCAATCCTTTTCTGTGATGCCCACCAGGACCAACTCTGCATATTCATTGTACCCTCCTTATAGTCTGTAATTATTCCACATGCATTTAGAGCCTTCTCTTTTCCCTGAAAAACTTTAACTGAGATATGGCAACCTGTCCTTTTAAAAGCTTACAATATGACCTCATCACCTCTCCAGGCAATTTTGCCTTAGTTAAGGAAATACAGTCACTTACCAATCATGCATTATCCAAGAACCCCACCGGGGTGACTAGTGTGCATAATGTGCATGCTGCTGTGGGCCAGCTCAGAGTTTTCCACCTCAGTCGCAGAATTCCCCTTTCCAACACTTACCGAGTGGCTTTGAATCCCCGGATTCAAAGCTGCAGGGAGCTGCAGCACTGTGTGTATCTCCTCTCTTCATAGAATCATACAATATTTGAGCTGTGAGGGACCTTTAAAGGTCAGCTAGTCCCTTCAATGAGCAGGGAGATCTTCAATTAGATCAGGTTGCTCAGAGCCTGGTCCAGCCTGATCTTTAATAAGCCCCAAGGATGGGGTGTCTTCCACCTGTCTGAGAAACCTGTTCCAGTGTTTCACAACACTCATGGTAAAAAATTCCATCCTTATATCTAGTCTGAATCTGCCCTTTTTATGTACTGGAACAGAAGATCTCCCCAGAACCTTCTGTTCTTGAGGCTGAACAACCCCAGGTCTCTCAGCTTTTCTTCATAGGAGATGTGATCCATCCTTCTTGTCATCCTCATAGCCCTCCTCTGTAACTACTGCAACAGGTCCATGTCCCTCCTGTGCTGGGGCCCCAGAGCTGATGCAGCACTGCAGGTGGGGTCTCAGCAGAGCAGAGCAGAGGGGCAGAATCCCCTCCCTGGCCCTGCTGCCCACACTGCTCTGGATGCAGCCCAGGACACGTTTGGCTCTCTGGGCTGTCAGTGCCCATGGCTGGGGCATGTCCAGCCTCTCATCCACTAGAACCACCAAGTACTTCACTGCAGGGCTGCTCTGGATCTGTTCGCACCAGCCTGTGTTGACAGTGGGACTTGCCCCGACCCAGATGCAGCACCTTGCACTTGGTCTTACTGGACCTCATGAGGTTCACATGGCTGCACTTCTCAAGCTCTTCCAAGTCACTCTGAATGGTGTCATGTTGCATTTTCTGTGATGCAGCTCCAGCTGTTGCCCAGACAAGACCCTTTGAAAATCCTGGTGGTAGTGCTAGAGCATTAAATTCTGTTGAAATAAATGTAATAAATACTTTCCTGAAACTCCAACGTCATAATGTTCTTTATTAATTTCATTTTTAAAGACAATGATTAATATTTCCTGTCATTTCAGAATTTTTCCATCTCAAACCTAGCTACTTAAAGTGAAAATCATTTTTACTATCTTCAGCTAGGACACCATCAAAGTGGTTTTTTGGAATGGGAGTTTTCCTGGTTAATCACTAACATGGTGATGAAAGTGATACATCAGCTACATATCACATTCCAAATGGAGATGTCTAGTCCCTAGGATCAGTAAAAATTTTAAAGTCAGATTTCCTGTATGACTGCATGTTTCTGAAAGACCCTAAATTTGTTCCTAAAAGATGCATGTGGAGAAACATATTTCTAATATTTCTCATAGATACCCTTGAATTAGATTGGAAATTGCTTATGGTATAAGTAACCATACATATAAAGCAATGCCAGCTTTGCAGCCGTATGTGGAATTTTCCTGATAATAGTTTTGAAACTGGGTCACTTTCATGCAAAGTGCTAAATATTTAAATTCAAACTTAATCCTTGAAGTGTGCTAATTCTGTCTCTTTAAGAATTTGATAGCACTTGCAAGGCAAACTCTAAGGACTATTAAAGCTAAAAACTACCAGAATTAAAGAAAAAAAAAGAAAATAGATCCCTAATATAAAAATAAATGTAATTATAGCAAAGTGAATAGCATCTTTTTACTCCAGTATAGAGTTACACTCAGTACATACCAACAGTTTCATATTTGAAACCAACAGTGAATTCCATGCATAAGGAGAATTGAAAGATGAATTGCTTCTGTTCCTCATTTGCCCAGGTTAAAACAGTAATATATTCACAAATAAGCATAGTATTTCTTACACTGAAAGGAATTGTTTAGATTAGTTAGATTAGGCTTGATTTCAGAATACTATGAAATCTGAAATCATGGTAATTAAGGACAATTTATTTCTTGTGTTACATATGATTTTTCTGTCACTAAAAGGCAAGAGTCCTGAAAGGAAGGTGACAGGGTCTGGAAGAGGAAGAAAAATAATTCTCCTTTAAAGAAGGAGTACAGCAGAACTAGGGTCTCTCTTCTTCATACAATCTATGATAGTAATTTTGTTTAGTAGAGAGGTGATAGAGCTATGACTTTATTATAAAAGGCATAAATAGCTGAAAGATGTATAAGAGTTTACAGAATGTATTTCTAAACATTTTAAGGAAATAAATAAAAGTTCAGCATCTTCAAAAATTATGTATCTTTAATATTTTAAAAGTTTAAAATATTTAAATTGCAGTATACTGGATTGACCAAAGTGATAACATTTACTGTAACAATGATAAATTTTGACAAAATGCCACTCCTAACAGTGAAGGCCAGCTCTCCTTTCACTTGGAAAAAATATTTGGCATCAGTGTAACTTAGGAAGACATGGCATCTCCCAAGAGATGATTCAGAGAACCTGAAGACAATCCACTTACTAGTTAATATTTTAGAAAAGGATTTGAGAGGTTTATTCTTTTTTATAAGAAAAAGATGTTGAATTTTAAAGCTGAAAAGTGGAGTATGATCTTGGATACATAAAAAGAAATCCTCTTTTATAGATGGAGAAGAAACTGTCATTGCCTTGTAGCTTAAAGTTATTCTGAACACTCTTGTGCCCTAGTAGCTTAAAGTTATTCTGAACACTCTTGTGCCCTAGATTTTTCCTCAACACTCAGGATATGTCTTGAGGTTCGAGTTGTTCTTTCTGATAATCAGAAATAATGAATGCATCTGCAGTAACTTTATACAATGCAATTCTATGAGTTTCAACAGTACTTTGACACTCCAAACACTAAAACTATTAAAAGGCATTAAAAAAATACCATGAGAGAAAGGTACAGACAAAGATTCCTTTCTTCCCTTTGCATTTTGCCTGATAACTGGCTACATAGGCTTAGTTTTGTTTACTCCCCTATAGGAATGGTATGTCTATACAAAGCACAATTTTTGGTACCTGGAAATTACCCATTGCTTTAAGAGTCTCCATGGGACTTGTTCCAGCAGCGACACCTAGAATCCTGGGCTATTTCATCTATTTTTATGAAACTTGTCATAAGGTTTTCAGCTCAGGGGAGCCTTCTGGGCTGGGTGATTATGCCAGCAATGTTTCCAGCAGGCACACTGGAGAGCGTCCTGGTGAGCACCTGGGAGAGCAAACCCCAGTACTTCAGGGTTTACAGTGAACCTGGCTCACAGCCATCCTCTCTGAGATAGAGGGACTGTGTTTAGACATCTCCCCCGCTGCAGGGCAAGACTGCTCCCAAGGCAAGCTGTTTCATGGAGGCACATTCTCAGAAAGTCCCTCAGGACATCCACATTTTTGTGGTGCTGTGGGGATTATGTTATATAAAATGATCACTGTGCCAGAAAAGGTGCATTGACTTTTAATCCATGCAAACCAGCACTAACTAACCTGTCCACTTTATGTATAAATGCCATCTATTTTACAGGCCTTTATGCTCACTAGTACCTAAAATCTATGCCATTTATTTATGGATCTTATTTTTTAATTGTTTTATAAAAATACAAACAACCTTGACCAATGCATCACACATATAAAATGCAGTCATATTTGTATCCCACTGTCACAACTCACCAGACACAAAGCCAAGTGCCAGTCCCTATTTTCTAACAAAAGTGCATAAAAATATTTAATATATTAAGCAACTATTTTGTTTGTTTAACACAGGATGTGGTTCTTTACCCAAGTGACAATCATATCACAATAATAAATGGATTACACAGAAGTGTGCATTAAAAGAAAAAGGTAATCTCTTCCTAAATTCCCTTTTTTCCTGACCTTTGACAGATTTGGAGCAAGTTTTTGGAGTACGCATACCATTAACGTTTTAGGAAAGCTTTTGATGTTCTGTGATGTTGAGAGCTTTCTTATTGCTTTATGAACAGCCTAATGATACTAAGATATGTGATATTCTAACAGCCCTGTACATAGGTCATGGGTCTTTGTGTCTTCATGGTAACTGCAGAGAGGGCATGTCACATCCTTGACAATTTTTTTTGCAATACACCTTTCAACAGAGATACAATTCTACTCTGGTTAAAGTGGATTTCTAATTGTCTTCTCTGAGGAATGAATTGATGACAACAGTAGGGACTGTCAGTATTATCTAAATCAAGCACAGCATTAAGATTATTCTTTGCTGAAGAGACATTAAAGGAAGCTGTGATGGTTTCAGAAATTCTAAATATGCAGGTTTGTGTTCTGTTCTCATCAGTACAAATCCCACTCTGCTGTGTTGGTAGGTTAACACTGTGAACATTACCTGTGTAACCAAGTACAGAATCTGACACAAAATCCATAGAACCATTGTATTGTTAGGGTTATTGAAGGTCTGGCCTACTGTATGTGAAAGGAGAGCTGGACAGATGCTTATGTGTCTAATATTAAGTGTTTCAAGTGTGGCACTCAAGCCAGTATACAGGTTTTGAGATAAACTGGTCTGTGTAAAAGACTAAATGGTGCAACTTTGGTAAGAGAAACAAGAGGATTAACCGAAGGTTGTTAGAACAGGGAATCAGAAGCTGCAGAAACTCTTTGGATATCTTCGAGCACTTCTGCAGACAGGATTTCTGCAGTTTGTCGTCTCCAGAAAACTACAACACAAAAGACCCCTTGTTGAAGTCTGATCCTTTTTTTTTATGGTAAACCGCAAAAAGCATCTTTGATGTTTACAGTGGGAATCAAGATCAGAGTTGATCAGACAGTTGCTGACAAGCTCCCCAGAAAACACAGCAAAATGAGGTTGCAATAGTCAAGAGGGTATTTTTGCATCTGTTAGAATGAATCTATTTTGTTTTGTACAATATAAGGAAACAAATCTAAAAAGTGGAGCCTGGAAAGTTCCATTTCCCGCTTTCTGCCCTTGGTTAGATATCCCATGATAATAAGTAACAATGCTTGTAAATAAATAACTATCTCCCTAATATACCATTAATGTACTTATCATGAATTATATCTTGTTGAATTGTAATAAAGAATTTTCTGAGAAGCTTGCTTCTATCACATTCTTTGCTTAGAGTAAATGAGGAAAAATAAACAAGGAGACTATAAAAGCAGCAGGAGAACACTTTGAAAGTTTCCCCATCTCTCCTTTTCTAAAGCTCTGTAGATAATTTCTCAGTGGACACAGTTTCATAACAAATGAACAAAATACCCAAAACAAGTATCAACAAGTGTAATAAAACCATCACTGTGATTGATGTGGATTTTCCTGTTACAATAGGTCTAATATTAGTCAAAACCCAATCTTTTTGTAGGATATTAAGAAAAAACCTAACGTATACCCTTGTCAGAGCTGATCAGGAATTACACAATGTCAGTCCATAGATTTTGAAATATCCAGGGATAATTGTCTGGGAAAAGATGGACTTGCTGCAAAACTCTGGAGCCTTTTAGGACAAGAGTGTTCTCTTTAGACCATGGCAGGAATCCATGCAGCAAATGGTAGAGGCCACTGAGTTATTCCAATGCATTTTCATACAAGTAACATCTTAGCGAAAGAAGCTACAGTGACAGATTAATGTCAGGAATGTATCACTTTTGAGAATGCCTTCAATTTTTTGGAAAAAATGAACTACTTTATCTCTTTCAACTTTGAAAAACATCATTTGTTATTCACAAATACCAGTTATAAAACCTTCAAATCTTATGCACAAAAGAAGTAGGACCACACTGTAGCTGCTGAAATACTGTTGGGGCAGGAAGGAAGGTGATGTAACTTCTGCGTGCATGAAGTATGCAATTGGCCCTGATTATGCAGATGGATTTTTGCAATGGCTTTTCTGTTTTGTGTGGACTTAGTTAGAATACTTAAACCTGGCAGATATTTTTTAGGCCAAGAATTACAAAAACATGCCTGTGTGCTCATATCTCAGTGGATTTTTGTTGACTAAGAATCTTTTAATTAAAAGGTCTTTATTTTCTGCAGTTATTGTGACTCTTTTTAGGTGTTCCACTTTTTTCACTCAGAAGTCTGTAGTATTCTTGAGGCTTTGTAGGAATGAAGCTTGACAGTATCTGTTTAAATATAGCCATATAAACACGTAAGTCAGCCTGTTGAAATGATGCTATTTCTTTCAAATTCTTGATAAAAACATTGTCACAAAATAGAGCTACAGAAAGTGTTTTGGCAGCTGCAGCAGTAACATTTGAAGCATCTTCATAATTAGTGTTATCTACAGCTTATTTACTATTTAGCTGCCAAATTAACAGCTTTTGCTCTCTTGGGACTTTTAAAATAACATGGTCCAGCACACAATTTTATTTCCAGATTGTCTCCATTCTCTTTTTATTTTTTTAGGCATTTAATGAGGCTGATTATTTGCCTACGTCTTTCAGGCTTTTTTTTTTTTAATGAGAAATGTGGACAGATTTGGGATTAATATGGAAAAAATCCACAGTCATGAATAAATATAAGGAAATGAAGAAGAAATCTATGATGCTTAAGCTATTTGAGTACTATGTTACTGTTACCTCTCTTAGACTGAGCTGTTACCTCATAGCTGAGACAATCTGCTAGAAGTAGACATTAATGATGCAGGAACATAATTTATTACCACAGGCAGAGTCATAATATTTTTTTGAAAATGAAGATTTAATTTTTGAAGAAGAGATAGAGCATTGCAGTACCTTTTTGGTAAATGCCAAAAAATGCAATTGCTGTTTCATAACAAAAGTAAAAGGACTCCAAAACTGATGCTGACAGACAGTAGAGAGACGATTAGGCTGTGAGTTTACCAACTTACTTTTTAGTCGTATGTGGTTAAAAAGATTGAAGTTGTTCCTTCCCAGTTCATTGCTGCATTTTCCTTCTGTTGGCAGTAACAGCATAAGTATGCTGTATGATTCTGTACTTTGGTTGGAAGGGAACAAGTCATTAAAAAGGTTCTGTTCAGCTTCCCTTTCCCAGTTTCAGCTCTAGCCAAAAGAGGTGAGGTCCTAGCACCTGAGAGGAGGCACTAGGTGCTGAATCACTTGTCTGTGGTTCAGCCCTCACTGTAATTAGCAGAAGTGCTCTCCCTTAACTGAAGTGACTTTTGGGTTGGGGTATCCAGGGAGGAAAGCTTTACCTGCTGGGTTTTGCCTTCTTGTGAAGGTCCAAACCAGCCACTGGAAATGGCAGACAGCACTTTCTATTAGTGTACCTCTCTTTTTCCTAATAAGGAAAGATTTGAGAGCAGGGCCGTGCCTTGATTCCTGCTGGTCAGCACCAGAGTTTGGCAGCTGTGGGATGGATCACATCCATTTTCCTTGAACTGCCATGAGGAGTTGAATGAGAAGGATGTTCTCCTACATTAAACTCCAGAGGGCTGATTCCATGTGAGAAGCCATAGTGAGATCTGCTGTTGGTTTGCAAATTGTAAATTGTCACACTGTAAAATATGTCTTGTGGAGCCAGTGACTGGAATCAGTTTCCTTTTTATCCTTTGTACTGACATCAAACCTTAGTCTCACTGGCGTGTAGTGAAGCACCACTTCAGAGATAGTACAAAAAAAAAAAAAAAAAAAANAAAAAAAAAAAAGTGCATTGCAGGTCCTGGTAGGTTTTCAGATTTTTAATGCCCTGAATGGGATGGTTTTGAAATTTTCTGAGATTTTCTCATGGAGGTTTATTTCTGTCTGAGCTTTGATAATGTAAGTCTGTAGAGTGTTTGCAGTTTTCTTCCTGCAATTTGATAGTAGAAATGAAGGAATTCTCAATATTTGTTTCCCCTGACTAACAAATCCATTTTTTATGGCATTCACACAGTGTCATGTCAGAGTGCTAGAGCCATTTAAAACAAGGTTAAAAACCTGTGAATTTGTGAAGTCCTCTCCTTTCAGCATCCTTTTATGTCACCAAGCCCCCCATGGGTCTTGGCATACCTCAGCTGATAGAAAGCTGGTGTGGACATACTGGACACAGACCAAAGTCCAATGATGGACAGCTGCATTTCAGAAGGGTTTTGTTTCTTGTGCCCTACATATGGCAGGGCACAGTAGGGGTTAGCAGCTTCCCAGGACCAGGATCATGGGAATTTCCCAGGGCAGCAAGACAGGACTTCACAGCCAGGGCTGTCTCACTCCTGATGCATTAAGGGTATAGGAATTCAGCAGAAAATAAACCTCCTTGTGTTCCAGCTGGTCTTCAGATATCGTAAGAGCTGGTGTGTTATAGGCAGTTTAGCACTGTAAGTCTGGTGAGCTCAAAAGAAAAAAAATTGCATGACCATGGATACACAAATAATCCAATTTACCAATTTAGTACCGAGATATGGTCACATTCAATAAGGATTTGCACAATCCAGATTCATGAATAGTGTGGTTTATTGAAGCAAAAGGAAAGCAAGTTCAGGATTGCAGGTGATACATGGTGATACACTAATCAAAGAGTGTTAATGTGGCACAACAGCAAGTATAGTGAGGGAGATTTGTGTGCACATGTATATGTATGCACAAATGAATGTTCATGGATCTACACAAACACAGTTGGAGGCAAAAAGCTCACCTAAAAGAGCCTCTTCAGGAGTGGAGGAGAGACATCTTTCAGTTGATAATCCTCGCTCAAGCCAGGTGCAAGATAAATGAGGCATCCAGCTCATATTTCCCCAATCAGTCTCATCAATTCTTCTCTGTCTTAAAGCACCACCGTAAAATTCTGACCCTTCACTACAATTTCACAGCCAAAGAGCAAGGCAGGATGAGGGGGCAACAAGGCAGCCCTCTCCCTGGGCTTCCCTGGGGATGGGTTGGTATCCACAGGGGGTTGCTGTGGCTTGATGTATATAAAGCACATGCTTCATATGCATTATTTGAAAGTAAAAAGGCTCAATTGAATTTTAAGTCTGCTACTTGCCCACTTTTCCTGGACATCACTACGACTGTCACAGGGAAAGAAGGACGCAGAGGCTCTACAGCAACACTTTTGTAGCCTTACTGAAAGTAAACTGCACCTTTTTGAAAAATAACTTACTACAGACATTATCTGTGACTTCAGAGATTTTGTTATAGACCACCAGACCATGGACAAAGCATACTGTGCATTAATAAATCAAGTCTGTTCCCTGTGACCATGTATCCTCTCCCAAGCCCTTCAGGAGCTCTGCAGTTGGTAAGAATCCATTCTTGTTCTTTCAAAGGCTCTGAAGCCTCAGTGACCAACCTGCAACTCTCTGAAATAGAGAAATTATGCTTAAGGTGATAATAACAGAAAATACAAAACTTGATAATTCCAAAAACCAAGATCTGACTAACAGCACTGTGTTGGTTTTGCATAGCCTGGTTTTGGTAGCAGGAGGTTAACAGAGATGGCTTCTGTGAGAAGCTGCTAGAAGCTTCCACCATGTCCAGCAGATCCATGTCCCTGATGGCTCTGAAGATGGGCATGCTGCTAGAGGCTGGGTCAATTACAGCTGATGCCTCTGTGATAACAGAATCAGGAAGAAAGCAAAACAAAGTGGGGCATGCACAGATTTTTTCCTAGCCAGAGAAGAGAAGGAGGTGAGAACATGTGAGGGAAACAACACAGAGACACCAAGGTCAGTGGAGAAGGAGGGGAGGAGCTGCTCCAGGC
>VXBN01014974.1:158885-189271 GCA_013397395.1 Sinosuthora webbiana
AAAAAAAAAAAAAGGTATTTGTATGCCACGCTGAGATGGGACAACAGCCCTGGCAGTGAGCACAGAACAAAGGAGTGTTGAGCTGGATCCACAGGCGCTGCACAATACACTGGCTGCGTTTGCACAATTAGCCCATCGTGACGTGAGTCACGGATAATAAAGAGCTGTCTGTAATCCCACACAGCAGCAGCAAGGCATGTGAGGAGCTGTGGCTCTGCAGGCAGAATTCCTTAAAGAAAAATAATCGGGTCACTTGACATGTGTTTGCTGTCTGTGTGGCCAAACAAGTAACTTAGCCAAACACCTGGAAATATCATGGGATTGGTAAAAACAGGTGTGTGACTAACAGGAAAATAGTGCAAGTCCAGTTTCCTTTTCATTGATTTCTGAAGTGCCCACCATTTTCCCAATGCACTCATTGATGCAGATAGACCCATATAATTATTTTTTTCATAATCAAACTCATTTTTTTAAAAAATAAATGAACTGTTGTGCTACTCTTACTGAGGGCCAGATGTATGTGGATTAATGTGAGCAAGAAGTTTATCAGAAAATATTAGCTCAGCTTCCCAGGACTTCAATCTCAGCCTGCATATATTATCCTTTCATACATCTATGAGAATGCTTTTGTTTAGTTGCATGCTTTGTTCTTTTGTGAATCCTTACAGAGACAGATGTTGTTTTGGCTAGCTTGACAGAAAATCAACAGTTCCCTCCTCTCTGCCACTCCTATGACGGCTCAGTGGGTTGCTGCAGGGTGACAGGCAGGAGGCCATAGAAAACAGATGAACATAATTTCAGTTTCAAGTCCAGGAGACTGCTATCAATATCTTGAATCTCCGTGAGAGGTGTTGAGTATTGGTAAATCTCCATAACTTGAAAGAGGTTGGAAATCACTGATCTGAAGGATTTAAACCCAGCAAAATCTAGAACCTGAGACTTTGTTCTCTTTCTAGGTCCATGTATAGGTAGCTTGGTTAGCTAAAGCTCATAGTCTCTTATGTAAAACTAGCTTGTGAAGGAGACCATAATTCCTTCAGCACACTGTGTTTTCAGTGATGATTAAAACATTTCAGGTTAATGTTTTTTGAACAATCCTACTTCTGGGAAATAACTGATTCTATGACTAGGTTTGTCTCAATTCTCACAAGTTAAAAATAATTTCATGGAACTGTTAATTCAGCCACCATCCCTGTTGTCATTTGCCATTGTTTCTTAAGCTGTTTTGATGGGACATGGAGTGGTTATTGCTGATATAGAAAAATCCTGAATTCACTTGTCTTTTGATTCATGCAAAGATTTTTAAATGAACAAGGAAAGTTTTTCCCATAAGAAAAACACTGGCAAAAAGAAAAAAACGTTGAAGTGTATTTGGCTTATCACTCAATTTGCACTTGTCAGCTAAACTGGTTGTATAGGACAGTTTATATATATTTGCAGTTAATTCCTAGAAATGTCTTGTGCTCAGCATCAAAAAAAATATCTGTAAGTCTGGACAGGTCAAACTGGAATTTTTACTGCTCAGTCTTACTAGACACGGATTAGAAAAGGATTTGGAAAGAAACATTGTTTACATTTAAGCAGGCAGTACATAAGCTTCCCAGATTGTTGCTGTGACAGGCACACTCTACTCCCATCCCATGGTGAGCAGAGACCATAGCAGCTCTGGAACAAGAAGGCCTGACCCTGGGATGTCTGTTTTTTGATGGAACTGTGGACATTTCCAAAATACATACATTCTATATGAGACAAAAAAGTAAAATAAAATTTCCCCCTAGAATTAGATTTCTTCAAGTCACTCACTTCAAAATAAAATGTACTATTCTGTTCTGATTTAAACTTTTAAATAATGTGTATCACATCCTTCAAATGTATTCTTTTGCTCTGAATAGAAGCATTAGTGCTTTAAATCCTAATACTGCTGAGGAAAAATCATTTGTGAATTAGAGTGAATAGTACAATTGAGTGAGAAAGGAGCTAGGTCACTAATGGATACTTAAAAGCAACTCCACCATTTATAAATTGCCTCTGCTTGGAGAACCCATCATGTGACATGTCTCTTCTGACTATGACAACAAATCATTCCTTTCTTTTCCTGCACATCTATGGCTTATGAGTAAAATGGTGTGGACCCACTGCTGTCCCTTCCAGAATTACCCACTCTGTGATTCTATGATTTACAGTGGTAGATCTTTTCAAGATAAATAAATTAATTATTTTCCTTCTGAACAAGAAAATAAAAGCTATATCCTTTTCTATCCATGAGCCAGGGGTCCATGGCTGGGCACTCAGAGCCCAAGACATAACTTCTTCAACACTCAACTGTGTAATCACCCTCTTGGGTTTGGGAGATGCTCCTGGTGCAGTGCCTGGTATGTAGAGCTACTTTTAGAGGAAGTCACAGTCTTAGTCAGATTCTTTAATTAACACATCTTTACTTGCATCAAACTCCAGCTTTAGTCCATTATCACTGATTTCTTTATGCTGGCAATTGTAGTTCATCCGGTGTGAGCCTGTTGACTCCCTCACTGTAGAAACTTGGCTTTTTAGACATTTTTCTCTTTCCATATGCTCCTATACTGACCATGCTTCTGGGCTCAAAACATTATTGTTATACAGAACAGTCTTTTCTTAAGAGGGAAATTCTGGCAGCCTTCCTGGTGAAGGGGGAGTTCCTTCAGCCTTGTCTGTTTAGCTCTTGAAGGGTTCAGCTGCTTGGCTGACTAGGACACTAGAAGACATTAGGAAAGCATGAAAGTATACACTTTGAGATGAAGAGTTGAATCATCAATTCCCAACTACAGGCCTTTTTCTGATGTATTACGGACACCTCTGACATCCAGGGCAGAGGGAACTGGCTGATGGCACACCATCAAGGAAAATGGGCCCTGCCTGACATCATATCAATCCACTGTGCCTTGTTCCAACACTGGAAAAGTGAAATTTTGTGCCAGATGAGGTTATTGTCACTTGAAGGAGAATCCTGGTCTAGAGACTCCTCTATTTGATTTTTCTGGACTAGAACAGAGATAAGACCTATCAACAACAAGGTCTCAGGGTAATTTTTGTATGTCTTTGGCAGGTAAGTGCTATTGCCAGGAATCTTACATTGGCACACAGAGCCATGGGAAACTTGTAAGCTGCAAGGGAAGGATCAGCAAACTGCAAAATGCCAGAAACCTGTCTGTTAAGGTCCTTTGGGTTTAAACAAAAGACAAGAGCCCTCTCTTTGATTTTGTTTGGTCTCAGGTAAAATGAAGAGCCTCTTTTGGATCTTACCTGACCTATTAAAGGCAAGTTCACACTACTCATGTAAGTTCATGTTAGTGACTTGTTCTGCTGTAGTAGATAATATGTGGCCTCTCCAATCCTGAAACATACCATCTGTAGCCTGGGCTCCTCATGGGAAGGGATAGGGCTTATTGACCTAGAAAATATTTGTTTCCTGGCTTCCTAAGGGGATGTCATTGTCGTCATCTGGCCTTATCTTTTTGCTATTACTTTGTCATGATGGCTTGTAATGTCCATATTACCTCAAAATTTCTTTATTTTTGTCTCTTCTTGTAGACCAGAAAATGGTCAGTTGTGTAATGTTCTTGAAGGAATTAATAAATTTGTGCTGTCAGAAACTTCTGTGACCTCATAGCCCTCAAGACATTACTAGGGCCTTTTCCCCCCACTGTCAGTCTTACCTCCTGAGGGGCTTCAGAGGCAGGACATACGGGAGGAAAGCACACAGATAACATGAAATATAGGAAAGAAGAGAAAATGCTGATGGATTTGTGAAACTGTTGCAGGTGGAGTGATGCACTTCACTTGCAAGAGAGAAGACACAATATGCTTTATTGATGTAGCATATTTCAGCTGTAGATGTGGCTGTGTTTTAACAAGATTTGATGGCAAGGTGCAGTTGACTATTTACAGCCTAGAGGGAAGAGTAAGACAAAGCTGTCAGGGAGGCCCATTCATTGAGCCATGAGTTTCAGACAGGGCCCCCTTGCTTTCCAGACTCCTCAGAAAAGAGATTAGGTGGGGCTGGATCCAATCCTGGCAGCACAGACTTGGACAGTGGTTTATGTCTGAAGGATTACATTTACACAATCAGGCCTTTGTGTCACACAGCTGAGATGTCAAAGTTTAGCATGCAGTTAATCACTTACTGGGAATGTGCTGCTGCAAGGAATCACTCACCCTCGAGGTGTAACCTGGACAGACATTCCTGCTCAGGAGGAGATGCTGGTGTGTAGGACAGCCCCCAGGCCCTGGGCTGCCAACTGCTTATGGCTCACAGTCATGATTGCACAGCAGCAAGATGTGCAGGTCACTAGTCCAGACAGCCCTTGGCTGCCAGGTTTCATCCATGCCCCAAAGCCCAGGGTAAGCTGGGTGCAGCCATCACAGCCCCCACTGGTGATTATGGCTTCAGCTGGGGCTGGCTGGGGGGAGCACACCACCTCATAGGTCAGGGAGAAGGATGGATTTTGAAAAAGGAAGCACACAGGGCCTTGAGAAGACTCATTCAGAGGAACAATGTTAATGCCATAAGGCTTAGAAATCATGCACTGTGCTGCTGTGCTCTGGAAATACAGCTAGTTCCAGGCATGGTTTTCCCTCATCTTCATAGAAGCTCTGATGCTTTCAAGTTGGATTCATGAGAACCTGAGTATTCTGTCCTGGTGACAGGGGTTCTCACCAGCATCAGATAAATCATGCAGCCTGTGACAGGCTGTGATGATGCAGACAGCGCTTGGGGGATGCCAACAGCAGGCAGACAACCCCTGGCTCTGGTGTGTGCCTGGAGACATGTTCCATACCCACCCTGCAGCACCTGGGTGGGTTCTGGATGAGGGCTGGTGGCAAGTGAGCAGGAGCACGAGTATGGACTGACACTGGGTTTGTAGTGTCACCCACCATGTAAGACTCTTCTTTGTGAGGAGGAAGATATCTGGCCCAGACTAAAAGTAGACACTATGTCAGAATTCACCTGTACATCTTGTTTTTAACCTTATGGATGTATTTTCTTCTAGAATTCTAGTCTTTATTAGTGTAATCACTATTTATCCTTAGGAAGAAAATACACTCAGATAAACCTTTTACATTTCTATAATCACCTATTACTTGCCAGTTCAAACCCATGCTGCAAGTTCAAGCTTGATAAGTTAAGTATTTTAGTGTTTTTTAAAATAATATCTTCAGGAACTAGTTGCATAAACCCTTTGGTCATTTTCCCCCCAGTGAGTATATTCTAAGCCAAAGAGTTATAGGGCCAAAGTGACGTTGAATGATACTAATTAAACTCTAGATGTGACAACCTTTTCAAAAGTAGAGTAAAAGTTTTGGTTCAGAGGTTCTCCAAGTTGATTCCTCTTACAGGCAGGTACTTGCAATCAAAACTGAGTTTAGGGGATAAGATCTCTTTTTAGTTATGTTGGTGCACAGCCATGGCAAAACAGTGAAAACTGTGAGTGGAAATGGATGTGTTTCAGAGCCATTTCAATTGCTTTGTACAGACCTGGTGTCAAAGTAGCTGTCAGACCTCCTTTGCTTCAGTTTTATATTTGGAAAGAGGTGGCTGTTGTTAAGTGTGTGCTTGCTTGTGATGTCCTACACTGGAGCTGAGAGAGGTACTGATTTCAGCTCTCGAAAATTTTCCATATTTCTTTTAGGGTAAGCCATTTTTCACAGTTGAATTCAACATTTGAAAATATAAATTTATAGACAATTCAAAGCATTTCTTTATTTATATCTCAAAAAGAAATTACAGTGGGAACTTAAATATTTCAGGATCATACGATTTGCTGAGTTTTAGAGCCCGGTTAAGTAATTCAGATTTCTTTTGTTGATATATGACATAATCACAAATGTCCTCATTGAATTTGTTGAAGTCAGAAACATTATTTATGTGAATATATTTATGCAAAATTAATCTCATTTTCAGAGCTTCATTTCTCAAACTTAGTAATTTTTTCCTAAAATAAATTAAAAATATACCTAAATGTTAATAATCTAAATGCTCATGAGCATTACTATAATAACTCAGCCCTCTAACAGGCTGCAGATGCTTACTTTAGTGAAGGAATAGATTTAAGCTTTGAGTCTCTAACAGCCCATGTGGAAGAAAAAAAATAATGGTCAAATTAAATGCTGATTTGGGCATGTTTTCATGGCATTCACCCTCGCAGTATCTAAGCACATTATTTATACCACATGGAACTTCACAAGATTTTTTTTCTCCACAAACCAAAGCTTTACCATCAACCTTAGGCAGAACCTAATATCATAGGAAGGCTGTGGTCTTCCCTGGGGAGTAAGACAGTTCAGGAAAACTGTTATTTACATGTACATAAAGGCAAATACTGACTGAAAAAGAGAGTGGCAAGCAATCCTGCCTGTGTGCAGTGCAGGAGCTCGGCTGCTTGGCAGTGACTGTGTGCTGTGCCCACATAAATCTGTGCCTGGCAGTGCAAAGTGCAGACAGTTTAAATTAAAGGACTCTGAGCAATGATTAAACAGAGGTAGAAGTCTAATTGTGTGGGCGTCTGATCGTGTGGGTGACTCAGAGCAGGTGGAAGCAGCCAAGGGCGGGGAGAGTGTGAGGAGGTCTGGGCACACTGAGCATCTTGTGAGTGTGGAGAGGGGTCCAGCCAGGCAGGATTGGCATCCTTTGCACAGGAGACACTGAACCTTTTGTCCATGTTCAGCAATAAGCCAAGGCAGATGTTTTGAGGTTGTAAAAACAGCATGGCAGGCATTGATGTGATGTGAAACGTCTTTACAAAGCAGTAAGGATATGAATACAGGGGACAAAAATGCTGAAAAAGTAAAATGTTATTTCGTATTAAATGTATGAACTTATTTGAGGTTAAAGTCTTTGCTTCCCTCTATCCAGCTTAAAAGATCCCAGTTTAAAACAGACATCCACTGCACTGATGAGAGTAATGTGACAGTTAAGAAGCATTCAGTGTTTCCTGAAACCTCTTTTGCTACATTAGGCAGGTGTCAGATCTGGATGAGATATAAATACTCATTCTCCAAACCACACAAGTTGCAGAGTGCCAAAGTGGTGAAGAAGGGTCTATAAAAAGTGACTCCCTATCTGGCCAGCACAGATTTTGTGATAATCCAGATTCCCTTTCTGGAAATGGGTGAGATTATGCCCATCCTGACATTCTTCTTTCTGAGCTGCAAGAGCACTGCCATCATCAGGCTGCTACCCAGCAGGGCTATTTACAGCAGGCTCTACAAATTGGCCATTGAGAAGCCTCAGGAGATTGAAATCCTAGAAATTAATAATACCAGTAAGACAAAAAAAAGTACCCCAAACCAGAAGACAACAGACACAAGCTAAGCATCTTTTAAAATGTTAAAATTTAACTTTTCATAAAGCTGAGCATGCTTTCACCTCATTCTAGAGGAAATACGTATCAGTATTCCAAATAAAAATATTGATACTCCTTTTTTCTTTCTCTCAAATTAAACAGTCAAGACTAGCTCTTTCTCTGGGTCCTTTTTGAGGAACATTATCATATAGTATTTCTTGACAAATACACAATAACTGAAAGTATATTGGTCACAGAACCTTCAACAATTTTTACCTACAACATTTTTTCATTAGAATACAACTCCTTCTATTTCTATATAATTCTTCATTCCATATTGTAAATTCAGAGATTATGAATATGTATTAGTAATAGTTCTAAGAACATCCAAGTGTACTTTATTAAATCCAGCCCATTTATTAAATCAGTGAGAGTTGATTCTGGCATGTTGTCTCTCTCTAGACCTTTTGGTATTATATTTAGCAATTTAAGCCATTTTCTTTCATATGTGAGCCTGTGTGTCTGACACTGAGAAGTCTAAAAGCTTGTGTAGTGTCCTGTAAGAAAAAATAGGCAGAATCAACTGTTACATACTCCACCAGAAACACAAGGATGAAATAAATTCACATTAGTATGGCAGGTGTATCGAAAATGACCAAGTTTCTTCTGCTGCAGAAAGTGGTGTAACTATTGCAGTAACCATATTGTTACTATATTGTAACTATTGATGCTTCCATTTGTACCCACTGAGAAAGACTATTTTCCATCACAGTTGAAACACCACATTCAGTGACATCCTTATGAATTTGGACTATAGTGATGTTATTTGGGATTTTCTATATTTAAGATTTATTTCATATTAAAAGAGGACATGGTATTCTGAAAGATGAAAAGAGGAAAATATTCCACTTCATAGCTAGTTCCCTACACCAGAGACAAATCCATCATTTCTATACCATACTGTACTAGTTTTGGCTGTGCTAGAGTTAACTTTCTTCACAATGGGTAGTATCTGACTATGTTCTGGATTTGTGCTTGTGGTGATTTGACCCTGGCTGGAAACCAGGTGTCCACCAAAGACACTCTGTCACTGCCTTCCTCAAGTGGTCAGGGTAGAAAAACTATAATGAAAGTCTCATGAGTTGAGAAAGGACAAGGAGAGGTCACTCACTGATCACTCTCATGTGGAAAACAGACCTAACTTGGCAAAATTAGTTGAATTTTTTACCAATTAAATCAGAGTAGGATAATGTGAAGTGAAATAAATCTTAAGAACACCTTCGCCCATCTTTTCCTGGGGGTGCATGGGAAGCTGGGAGGTGACACAGCAGGGACAATTGACCACAAGGATATCCCTTGCCATTTGGTATCATTCTCAGCATATAAAGCTGGGGGAAGAAGAAGGAAGAAGCAGACATTGAGAGGGATGTTTTTTATCTTCCCTAGTCATCAATACATGCAATGGGGCCCTGCCTTCCCAGCGAAGGCTGAACACCTGCCTGCCCAAGAAGAATGCTGAATTAACTTCCTGTTTTACTTTGCTTGCATGCATAGCTTTTGCTTTACCTAAGCAGTCTTCATCTCAATACACAAGTTCATAGTTCTTACTCTTCTGATTCCCTTCCCCTTCCCACCACGGGGACTAAATGTAGTGTTTCAGTTGCTGGCTGGGGTTGAATCACAACACATCCCTTTACAAATATCCACTATTTAATCATCTTGGCTTTCCACATGAGCTGTACAAGTAGGACATACTGTAATCCTCATTCTACAGATAAAAAAATGCTAGCAAATAAATAAATTACCCCTCTGATGAAGCTGAGGAATGAAAAAAAATCACTATTAAGAGCCTGTTCTCAGTGGACTTTGGGTTGTTCTCTTGTGATCTGCAGGCTGGCTTGCCTGGTTCTAGGCTGTGCCAAGCAAGACACCTCTTACACTCTGGGCTGGAAGAGAAGTGGGACAGCGATGCCCAGACCAGGTGCAGGTGGGAAGGACCAGTTTAGATACTCATCAGGGTGGCAGTAGGGATGGCTGAACCTGCTCCAGGAGCCTTTTAGGAGAGCCTAGGCTGGTCCATGACAGAAGCACTGCTGGGGCTCTTGTAACAGCTAATAACTGCTGTGTTAAACATGTTTTGGGGTGCTTCTGAATCCATAACCATGCCATGTAACTCATCCTTTAGAATCATCCCATACACAGGCATTTGGACACCATAATGGTACATGGTACTCTCATGATTATTTAAACAACTAATACCATAGGGGTTTATTTTCTTGATAAAGGGTTAAAAAGCCCCACCAAACTGATCCTTGGCAGTTTTGGTTTATCAGAGGATAGAAAGCTCACAAATGTTGGTGGCATAATCTCCCAAAGGCATTCTTGGGGTGACTGGGTGGCTGCATTGCTATTTGCCTGCCTGTGCATAGGCAACTGCTGAATGCTGTGGGGTTTAGACTTAATAGAAAAGGGACATACACAAAACAAGACCGTGTAGGGTTTAAGGAGGCTCAGCTTAAAATTTTGTTAACAGATTAAAAACTATACATGCTTGATACAATAGACCAATAAATGAAAGAAATTTGTTGTGGTTTTCCATTACATACAAAAGCAATAGGCCTCCTTTAGTGGATTAGTAAGAGGGACTAACCTTGCATGGCATTGATGTGCTAGGGTTGAAATGTTTGCAAACTATGAAATGGGACTGTTTAAACATCGAGTGTACTTACAAGATACTAATGAAGTTATGTTATGCATTAAACTAATCAGTGTTGTCACACAGTCATTCCCCCCGTGTCTGGTGATCTTATAATAGGAGCATTGCAAGCGAAGCGATAAACAGGAGGATTAGCTGCAGGAAGGGTGGAGTAGTTATGACTAATACATATGTATGTAAGTGCCACTCCTGGGAATAAAGGCAACATCTTTACAGGTTTGGTTAGAGAACTGTTTTCCTCCGAAGACGTGCCTGAAAGCTCTCATTCACTCAATTTCTGCTGTACAACATAGAGAAATTGCTCCCACCAAGCTTATATGATCCTTTTATGTTGTTAAAAGCAGGATGAGGTACAACTACCAGGCACCTGGGCATCTGCAAGTCGAGTTATCTACTGTGTGAGGGGTTTGCAGGCTGTGTCTAGGGTTGGTGAGGACAGGTGGGCTTTTCCAGAGGGTAGTTTGTTGCATGAGGTTTAGGGAAATGTTGCAGGGGAAAGAATTCCAGCAGCGTCTCTGTCCCAAGTGCTTAGGGAGGATCTCACCTGATGAGCTTAGACTACATGCATAGTTCCCAGAAGCCTCGGTTAGATAGGGCAATATTAAACTTTGATCTTGTGTTGCTTATTGCACAAATATACACTGTTTCCTACAACAACTTCAATGGCTTATATATATGACAGCTTAGGAGGAGAAAGCTAATGATCAACAGATATTTAACTGTCTTATCTTTATCTCCAGATAAGACAGCTAAATATCAAAGTGCACTGCATTGTACTTTACATCCAAATTGAACAAGAAGAACAATTATAAATAATAATAACATGCTGAACAGATGCAAGTCCTTCATATATATTGTGGGTTCTAGCTGAAATTTATTCAGTTTCCCAAATGCATACTATAACTTCTAGCTGGGTTTTCTATTAAATTAATAAAAGCAAATAAAAGCAGCTCAAATATATGCTATAAATTCTGTGTATAAATTATACACATTTCTGTAAAGTGGTAAAAAGTAATGTGGTTGTGGACATACATTCTAACTGGTACTTTTGGATTTCTGAATTGATAATTGTTGTCATGTGGCCCAGAGCTGCAGGTTGCAGGAAAAAGCCAATCCTTATCATTTTAAATAGAGTTTTGCCCAAGACTCAGCTGTAAATTTGTGGACTCAGTCCCAACAGCTGTAAGAAACTTGATCTACAGACAAAATTGCTGCTGTTCTCCAGGTGGTGGCACCACAACCCTGCTTTTCTCTAAGGCAAGATAATGGGAAGCAAACATTTTGTTTCATAGTATTTGTTCTGTTTTTAAATAGGCAGATTTTTAAACTTGTTTTTAAGAGCCACACTTAAATCAATAGTAAAATACAAAAAAATTTACTTCTAATCATTGTTAACTATGGTGCTTCATTTCTTTTCTTCAAGCTTTTTAAAATATTCTGTCATTCTGTGCATAAAGACTGTTTAGCATTTCATGCACTGTTTGCTCATGTTAAAAAATGAAGTGCCAAAGAATAGAGGCAAAGGTCTCCTACTTGGAGGCAACAGTGGATAAATATATTTGTTTGTAGTGTGGGACTGCTGTTCCACTAGAAGAAACACTTGACATTTTGATGAGTGCCTCCAGGGAAAATAGGTACTAACTTCAGAACGTAATTTTAATTATACTAAGGAGATTAAATTATTCAAAAGCATCCCACTGGTAAGGTGCAGCATTTCCTAAAACAGTTTAGTGGAAAATGCCACATTAATCAGTTCAGTATTTCACGCAAATGGCTTAATGATGGGAAGAAATACAAAACACTGTAGTATGGGAAAAAAAAAAAAAAAGAAAAAAAAAAAGAGAGAGAAGAGGCAGAATGTTCATGTAAGGGAGTAGGATCATGTTTCAAATTTCCCTTTCAAAACTTTTACAGAGGGGAATAACAGTGGGGAGAAGGCAGTACTGATTTTATTCTTGTACCCAGAGTGGCTCAGGTACTTGAGGAGCTCAGAACCCCACAAGCTGTGCCCATGGCTTTTCACCGACTAGAAAGAGCATAAATGGAACCCACTGTTCACATGTTGGCTTTTATGCTGGTGGGATTAGCTCTCTTTAATGGAGAAGACAGATCAAGCATCTCCAGACCCACTTTAGTTTGTCTGCCATTACTGTTAAACAACAAGGCCATGGATTCAGGTAGAATATTATCTCCTCTCTTCAGAAAGGTAAAAGCCAGCAAAGGTAAAAGGTACAACAAAGATAAAAGGTTCAACATTTTTTAAATAAACAAAGAAATGAACATAAGTATGAATTATGGCTGTGTCCACTGCACTTCTGCAATTCACACACAGATCTGGCCATTTTTGTCTTCTCATGTGCCCTCGATAGGCATTTGTGATGACACAAATGATCTGTTAATGACACACATTACTCATGTGTTTTGCACATTCCTGTGCCTAAACATTTTATTCTGTCCTTTTTCCTCATGCTCCATCTCTCCCATCTTTATCCCCAGACCATCAGAAAAGAGTTTGCACAGCTGGTTCAACCAGCACGAAGTGAAATTAAGTTTCCAGTCAAACCATTAACCTTTATAAAACATCAGAGCGTAGCTGCAGTTTTTCTGAAGCAGTGACACACAAAGGTCTCTCCGCACAGAATGTCCTTAGCAGCAATGTCCTTAGTGTCACAAGTGACCCATGTGTGGGTGAGCACATTCAGCCCAGAGAAGCGAGGAGTCACACTAAAAATTTTGGCCACATCTCTTTTTCTGCTCTTCTTCAAACAGAGGGCAGGGAGTGCAGTCGTGGGGCTTTTTGAGTCATGATATGGATAGAGGTGACAAATACAGAAAAACAGAAGGGTCCTCTCTTGACTTAATGCCATTGAGATACAACCAAACTGTGCTATCAGCATTTTGCTAATGTACACATTCTGGGACAATGCCAAGAAGTTCATAAAATGGTAAGTAACTGGCAACATGGATTTGCCAAGAATAGATCATGTCAGATCAGTCTAATTTCCTTCAATGACAGTGTAAATAGCTTTATGGTAAAGGGATAAAGTAGAGATGTAATATTTAGCTTTAGTGTTTTTATTTGCACTGTCCCCATGGCATGCTGTAGGCAGACCAGTGCAATGCTGTCCAGGGAAAATTATCAAAACCCATGACACAGATCTTGGGAAAACCAACCACAGGGAATAGCTATCACTGGCTCACCTCCAGCTTGCTCACATAGATTGAGTGGCATGTTTTTGCCTTCAGTCTTGTGTTGCCTACCATTGGATAAAGACTTGGTTGAAAAACGAAAGAGGATGCCTAACAAATTTTCAGATAAGTCTAAGCTGGGAAGGATTGAAAATGTTTTAGATAACAGGGGTGGCATTCGAAAGGATCTCAATGAAAACGAGAACTAAATGAGTTTAAGTGAACTGAAATAAATAGGCTGTGATTCAATGAGGATAAATTAAAATCTGTGCCCATTGACTGAAAAAATGAACTGCAGTGTTGTGAGGGGGCTGGATAGTGAAACAAGCAGCAGTAGCACAGATAAGAATCATCAGCTTTTAAGAGGTCGAAAAAACAAACACAAATTAAGCATGTCATGATGCTGTAGAGCACTTGAAGCAATCCTTCCTTTCTGCCAAAGCCTCAGCTGGACTTTCACTTCTACAAGATTCACGTAAAGATATAGATTGAGAGAAGTATTTCTCAGTGTGCAAAACCAGAAGCAGTACAGAGATTTTACATTACTAGGACTCCCACAGTCAGAAATGTGTTGTACAATATAACTGCATGCTTTAAAATAGTTGAAAATCATTAGGGCTGACTTGAGAAGAAATGGAGGCAAAAGTGTTGGAGGTTTTCCAGCAACATTAGTGGAGGTAAACGTGTTTAGTTTGTTTAGGCAATGAATACAAACCTGTGAAATGATTAAGAACCTGTGAAAAGTATGGTCTTTGGGAAATGTTACACTTATGTAAATAGGAAAGTGGTAGTGACAATCAGAACTGGAAGCCAAGCTAATAGTAGAAAGCCCCTGCACTTGTGAACATGCAGTATTATTCAGCAGTGTCCACCAGGATGTACTAAAAGCCCAATGTATACAAGTCTGTTGCTATCACTCTTCAGTGTCTCAGTAGGGACAATCCCATTTTCATGGTTAGTGAGAAAGATAACACTTATGTCCATCTTTCCTAGCTTTTAGGATGTTATGAAAAAAAAAAAAATTCAAAATGAACAGAAACAGTCCCAACACAATCTGTTTCTTTTGTAATCATGTTGTTTACAAATTCTGTAATAACTAGTAGGTTTTTTACTTGTTAGTCTGAATTGATACAGGCATCTTTAAATAGATATAAACTACCTAATTTCTCTGGTTTAGTCCCCACTCCTTTCTCATAATTTCTGGCATTTCTAGTTCATTGTTGAAATAGAGTGAGGAGACCATGCACACAAACATCACAAGTCAGAAGGCAAGCTGTGCCCATAAGGTGTTGAAGATGATGGGACGTGGTACTGCTATCAGTATTAGACAATTCCTCTCACACCAGAGGTAGTGCTGTGGTTGCTGAGTCACCAGTGTTGTCAAGAACATCATTCCAGATGCCTCTTTGGAGGTGAAGACATGGTCACTTCTATCAAAAGCAGAATAGCCTTGGTGTATCTGAACCCTAATAAAGATTGAGTCAAGCAACTGAGATGGGCCAGAAGGGTCATGCACAGCATACCTAGAGGTAGGTGGCCACTGGTGCTTTTCCAGCTGTTTTCTTCCCCTTCCTGATTTTGCTCTTCAGTTCTGCAGTTGGGAGTGTTGGAAACTATTCCTTCCTTTGCCACTAGCTAACACCCTGTGTACACAAAATGCTTGGTAGTGACTTGCTGTTGAGATTTAGCCCTTTTATACTTGTGGTATATCTTATTTTCAAGAGTTTAACTTTTGAGGATAATACCTAGTTTGGTCTCCTTATATGCTCTCCTTATAACTCCAATTACTGTTGGCTTTAGTGCTGTAGCTGCTTCTTCAATGCCAGAGAAATATAAGAAAGGTGTTTTGAAAGGACATTCCAGGATTGGAGAAGTCAGTGTTTTACCTTTTTCTTCCTCATCTCTTTTTTAATACTGCCCTTCAAGGCTTTTCTTCAAACATTCTCTCAGTGTCTAGAAAAGAAGCCCTCACTTTTATCCTTAAAAAAAATTATAAAAAGAACAAAAGTTGACTTCCTGCCAGCTGTGAGCTGTTGCTGGTTTCTCTGGCACCCAGTGTTGTCTGGGTTGAGCCGTGCTGGCCCTGGCTGTCCCCTGGATGTTTCCTCTGTGAAGCTATAGCTCCAACCACATCCAGAGTATCTACTTCTTCATGCAGCTTTACAGCCTGGAGACTCAGTGCACCTCAAGGCTTATATATCTTATCCTTCAGCTTATTTTCTGGGCACTTGAAAACATAAGGTTTCATTTCTTTTTTATTTCAGCCACTTCTAATGTGCTCAAATGTGCATTGTGATTATGAACCCTTCAGAGCACTAAAAATCTATTTCACGGTAACACAATTTTTTCTGAAGCTTTTCAGCTAAAACTCTGTACATGTCTCCCTAGTCTTGACGTTTAACATTCCAGTTTACTCTAATTATTCCTGTGGGTACCAATAGGCAGCTACACAGTTGCCACCAATGGTGCTTGGCTGCCATTGCTTTTTCTTGGTTATTAAATTCAAAAACTCACATGAGGAAAAGTAGTCATTCTTTCTTTTGAAAGTGTTGACAGTCAGAGCTTTAGCCACTGCAGCTACTTTGTAATGAGTATGTCTACCTCCTGTCACTTCAAATAGTGACCTAAACTCTCCTGTCAGTTTTCTTTGGAAAACTCCCCAGATTTTTCCAAGCTGACATCTCTTCAGGAGAGAGCAGGCTTTCCTCCACTTTTTTTCATGAATCCCAGCTGGATAAAATCTATGAGGTTACTGAAGACAGAATATTGACAGGACTGATGGGAAATGAAAGCAAATTCAGATCTGAGAAAGGACGCTTTAGACAGCTCAGTCTCTCACTTTAGTGTAATCTTGTAACACAACACTTGGTGTGAAACTACTACAGAATAACACGATGAAACCTGAGGATTTCACCTGGCCTCTGCAAGCAGACATAACCAGAACAACAGATAAATATGAAGGGTTTTTTTTATGCTGGATCCGAGTTATAATTATAGCTTTTGTTGATTCAGCTGCCATTAAGGATTGCAGGGAAGACAGCAGACAAGAGGTAGAAAGATGCAGAGGAAATGGTGAGGGGGGGGAAAGAAAAAGACAGTGACAGAGAAACATATGAAGTAGAAAAAAATATCACGACTCTGTAGATTCAAACAACATGTTGTTGGTCCTCTTCCAGTCTTCTCAGTGATTGCAGTCTTGTCAAGATGGTTGTAGACTGTATCTATCAAGTGGTGAGAGAAAAAGTCTGCAAAACACCATGTCCATGGGGTTTATTCTGCTGAGGCTAGGTGGGAATGCCCCCTGTTCCTCCCCTAGATGAGGGAATATTGGATCACTGGGCACTTCTCACATCTTTTATATCTTCCTAGATGCTGTTGCTGTCTCTGAAGTTAGTGTAGCTGAATCAATCATGGCCCATAAGCCAAGGTGAATCCTTCATCCTACCAGTGAATGACCCAGTACTTGGGAGTTTTCACAGCTGAGCCATCATGTGAGAGAGGACATTGGCATGATAGGAAGGATTTACCTCACCTGGAAGCATTCGCCTGTTATCAGCCTTTTCCCTTATCTGGAAACCCAGTTTGTAGCCTCAGGCCCTTCTGCCCCTGGGAGGTCACTCTGTGCATCTCTAGTAAAGCACCCAGCCAGTTGTTTGAACCATTAGCACCAACAGTCCAATCTCTTGCAGCATCTGTGTGATTACTGCAAGTGGTCAGATGCTTGACTCATTAACCACCAGCAGTCCAGCCTCTCACAGTGTCTGAAGTCCCTCCCAGGCTTTCTGACACCAGGCAAACAGTATATCCAGTCTCTGGCCATAGAACTTCAGATCCCTTAGCTTGAGTTTGCCAGTGAAATGGAAAAAATGCAAAACCCCCATGAATGAACAAACCCAACACTCTCACCTGCCAGTAATGTGCCTTTTCTGCAGTGCTAGAGGACAGAATTTGCTGTCTTCAGGTAAGAAACTTCCCTATGGTCCGTTGTGCAGTTACTGAGGGCAGGAGATGATATTGGAAGGCAAGTAATAACAAAAATCTCCCTCATGTCAAGGAGAAAACCTTCAAGGACAAGGGCATCTGGCAGGAGGTGCTACTGAAGAGAACACCAAGGTTGATAAGCAGCTATTACAGACAGGCTTTTATTTTAAAAGGGAATAAAGAGAAACAGCACAAGAAAGCTGATCCAGGCAGAGAGGCCTGTGTGATTTTTTTCTTTTTTAATACTCCATTTTAATGTTTATGAAGCAAATGCTTAAACAAGCACAACTGGTGTTGTCAGTAATGCTGTAACATTTGCCTTGAGTTCCTTTGTTGCTCAGGGAACATGTCAGATTTTCAGTGCATTTAGCCTCACCATTTCCTTCACAAATCACTGCTGCAGAATTGTGCAACCACACCGGTTTTACTAGAAATGAAATGCTGAGAAAATGAAATTTCTCCAGTGCTGTTTCCAGATATTCTGCAGTGCAATCTTTTCATTAATTTGGTTCAGCAAAAATCTAAGCTATAAAACCATGGTATTCCTATAAGATTAAATAATAAAGATCAGCAGTGAGATACAAAAAGTACAGTATTTGTACTTTTGTGCATTCTAGTGCAAGGTTGTGTCAACAGAATATTTTTCAGAATATAAGCACACAATATAATCAAGGAGTATAACAGGAGATAAATGTAAGAGACAAAAAACACTGAAGACCTCAGTAATTTCACAGGCTGGTGTTTGAACTAAAATTAAATGCCCTGTGCTATATGAAATGCCTTTGGTCAAGGTATTTCTTGCTAAAAATATTTTATGTTGGATAGTAATGACCAGCTTTATTTTTAAGATGTCTGCAGTGACCTCCAAGGAAGACAGTGGAAAGAAACTGGTTGCACTGAATGAAATGCTGTTGCTGAATTCCAGATGAGGGACACAGACATCTCATCCAGCTGTCCCTGCTTAATCCAGCAACTAGAAATAATGCTGTGTGGATGCACCATGTTTTACCCAATGAGAATTTAATTCCATATGTTTCTTTTTCAAAGGTCAAAGAGCTCAAGGGAGAAGAAGCTTATTTTCTTCCTCATGTGGAACTGAGAACAGGAAGTCATTCTAATAAACTTTACCAGGGGCCTCATAGCAGAGTAACAGTCATGGACAAAAGTATTCCTATGTCACAGCAGTTCTGCAACAAGATGAGTCATTTGGACACAGACACTTGATTGAAACGGAGGTTTATTTTGGTATTTCACTGTTGTACAAAATTTTATTTGGAAGGCACAGGGAAACAAAAGTGGTGAGTGACAATGTAAATCCTTCAGGTAGCTAAACGTGTGTAGTGAAGGAAACAGCAGAGTTAAGGTAGAGTGTTTTGCTAATCCATTTGAATTTTTCCAGTGTCTTCTAAGGAATAAGAATTTTGCCCTTCCTCACAGCATGATTAATCATGTTGGCAGTAGAAAAATCAGTGTTTATTTGTGAGTATGATTTTGTGTGAGTTTGATGCTGCATGAAAGCTTGCACAACATTAGACTTATTTTAAAATGTTCATGTTTAGAAATGAATGGGAGGATCACTGTAGTAACTTGTCATAGTCTCTATTCTGTAGAACTCAAAGCTTGAATTCAGATAAATATACACATTGAAATTTGGCCAGCCATGCAACTAATTAAGCCAATTAAATACCATCTCCCTGATTATTATTCTGTTAATTGGCCTATAGTAATGGCTTTTATGTAACAGAGGAAGCAATTCTGAAGTAATAAATTTTTTATAAGTCATCTGAATTCTCAGGTATAGGCTCAACCCATATATGTCCTGTCAATACTGTGGATCATGTGTTTCCATAGAAACATTATAAATATTCAAGAATTATATTTGGAACAATATATTAGTAAATTAATTTATTTCTTTATAAAATATTTGTATGATAATATTTGTTAGTATAAAGAACAATAATGTCTGTTGGCAAAATTTAGGTTTTGAAATATTTGTCTTTTCTGACTTTTTTCGAGTTTTTCCAATCTTATTTCACTGTGAGGCACATTTGTCTTTCTACTATCATATAATGCTTCTTCAGCTTATATTTTATCTCAAATACACTATTATCATTTTGCAATTTCTTTGTTGACCGAACAGGGGAAAATGCAGGAAAGTAGTAATTAAGAGGAAAACAAACGTCCTACTTTTTTTTGCTAATTTCTTTCAAGGTCACCACCTCTTTTTGTGGTGGTGTTTTTTTTTTTTTTTTGGTCTTTTTTTTCATAAAACAACACACAAGTGCTCCCATCCATAGAACAGCAAATTAGTGGAAAAGATGTTCAAAGACAGATATTTTCTCCCTTATGCCACTGATGATGTCAGCAACAAATCTGCCTGGAAATGAAGCTTTTCTCTGTAAATGAGGAGGTGTTTTGCTGTTGAGTTCAGCAAGATCCATTGCCTAGCTCTGCCTTTTCCATGTCTCCTATTCCAAATTATTACTCTGAACAGTGGACTATTAAGAAAGCAGAACCATATGTACATGACTAGGGAACCTCCTTCTTTAATAGGGCTCTTTTGATATGTCAAAGTTCAGGCCTCCCAGTGTCAGAGCATTTCAGAAACACTTTTTGGTCTGAGCTTAGTCTTAGTCCCTTTCATGGCAAGGCTGGATCTCTTCATCAGCTTTAGCTCTTCCCACACTGATTCTGTAGCCACGGGTGAGAACAGCATCTTGCATATTAGGTGTTCTTTGCATCAGTAATCTCTTCACAAAGTTGTTGAATTGTGAAGTGACACATTTGATTCACTTCATAGTTCCATTTACAGCTGGGCAAATTTGGGGGAATGTAAGGAACAGCACTAGCTGATGACAAAGGCAGTAAGGAGAAAAAGGGCACTGTAAGACAACAGAAAGAGCTTAAGCAAATTAATCATTAATTTACAATCCTATAGCTCGGTAGAAGACCTTCCAAATGGTCAATGTGTTGACATCTTCAAGCTGACTATCTGTGAACACTCCTTAATATATAAGTATGGTATGCAAAATTGTTCCATACTGTTGAAAATATATTACAGAAGCTGAAAGAATAAGGACACTTTCTGCAAAGAGTGAATTCAAATAATGTAGACTACAGTATCTCTTATTGAAGTTGCCAAATTATGTACAGTAATTAAATTATGTCAATGAGTGAGAGTCACAGAAAGTTTCAAAATATGACCAGGCTACCAGTGAAACTTACCAGTCTCCAAATGACTTTAACAGAAAGCTAAACTGGTAGACACTGCTACACAACCATGTGGAACAATGGGGGATCCATCAGGACATGAGGGCTCTGGCCCTGGCAGGTCCAGTCTACAATTCTGCCAGCAGGAACAAGAACATGAAGAGTGCAGGTAGTGGTGCAAAAAATGCTTTTATAAAGCCTTTTTGAAAGTATGAGTGCAGCACCCATGTGCAGCACTTTGTGCTTAAAAATGGACAAGCATAAAGTGTACAATGTCAGCAGAAAGAAAGCTTTACAACGTGCTTGTTCAGTGCCTCACAGTGTCCCTGCCACTAGCTGACACTTTACTGAAAGAGCACACCCTGCCTGGCATTGTGAAGATTCTGCTCCTGTATTCAGCTCTATCCCTCATTCTGTCCTTCCTGCCTCTGACTAAGGTCTGTATCAACCACATCACAGAGAAACACCTCATCCCCTACCTTTATCTTTCTACTCTTTCTGATGTTTGAGTACACTCCACACCTGAAGTTCTTGCTGACCTTCCTTGTGGTGATGCTGTCTTCTCTTGTGTCTATTCATCCTCCCTAACACCAGTTCAAAATTTCTTTTAGGTAATTCCTCCCCTTTTCTCCTTTGAAGAGCAGTTCTTGGTTCCTGTCTACTCCATGAGTTTTCCTTTGATGATAACCTCTGCCTAACATGCTTGATCTACTATATTTAACCTTAAAAAAAAAAGCTATTTTAAACTATTCTGTCGCCCATAAGTGATCCTTTGACCTAATAAAACATTTCTCTTTTTTCTTCAGATATCTGATGATTAGCTTAAAATTAACTTGGCCAAAACCGAGCTCCTTTCAATATTTTGTCAACTTCCATGCTTTTCTTAAGCACCAGTCACACCAATATTATTGTTTTCTGTTACTCTGGTTCACAGTTGAACTGCAATTTTTAACACATCTTTTTCACTTTCTCCGCATACCTACCTTCAGCCATGTTTATCCTGCCAGCACTTTCTAGACTCTAGTCCTGCTTATCTGCTCTTCTTATTCAACAGTTTCAGTCAGATCATTAGCTGCATGCATCATATATTACCTTCTTCTGGCCTTTCCCAAACTTGTGGCATAATGCTTCAGCACTCAAAGAACAGACAAACTCATTTTCCTCAGCTGCAGTAAATCTTTTTGTTATCCTCCTATTCACTATCATATGAAAGTTCTTTTTTAAAGTTTCTTTTTTACATCTGTCTTATATTCATTATGTTAGTGATGATTTATAATACACAAATACTTTTACTTTCTTGCCCCCTACTGCTCCTTAAACTCAAACTGCCACCTTAAATTAAAGAGGAAAGCATAGCAGATACATGGATCAAGATCTAGTTCAGCCAAATAAAAAAATCCTGAAAAAAGATCAAAATAACAAAGTCATCTGCAATAGCTGCATGGGTTATAAGGCTTATTTATTTTATTTACCAAGGGATATAAGGTTTATTTATTTTAGAGATTTCAAATTTTCAGAGTGATGAGTTTGTAGCCAAGGTTTTATTACTTCCTTTCAAGGCTGTGTATTCTCCCACTCTCTGATGTGCCCTCATATGGTTAACTTCCAAACATTTCACAACACACCCAACTGTGTGACCATCTATTAATAATGTTAATTTTATTGAAAGTGGGTTAAAACAGAGTGGCACAATTTGTGTCTGACTGTTGAAACTGCAATAATAACAAAGTGATGGGGCCGAGGATGAAATAATGCTGCTTTAGTTAGGTTTTGGGTTGTATCCCTGCTGTTGCTCTACAGTTAAAAGTATGGCAAGAATATTTGGAGTGTTTTCTGAATAAACACATTCACATAAATAAGGATTCTCATTCTCATTAATACAGTCTCTTCTAGTTTCTAATACAGTATCTTCTGGTTTCTAGTAGACTGAAGCAACAAGCAGGAAAAAAAAAAAAGAGAAAGACAACCCCTTCTTTGAAGGGTTTATACCCTTAAAGTAAGACAAGACATGGCACCTCAAACAAACAAAAAGAGGCTCAGGAGCTAAGGAATAGCCAGAGGTCTTCAGTAGTCACACAGCCAGTTTTTGAAAAGGCTGATGATTGTAGCAGATAAAGGGCTTTTATGATGTTGTTAGCAGGAAAAAGGGAACATGCTAAACATAGCTGTTTTAGTTTGTCACTGCCCAATTCAGAATAAGGAAGCTGCGTTCAAAGGTCATCATGCTATGGGAATCATAGGGGACGATTTGAAGGAATATCACCATGGATTTGGGTAAAACTGCTTTTTGAAATGTTATCTCAGACCCCTTTCTCCTCACATGCTTTCTATCACACTCACATATTGTCCCTCCCTCCTCTGAGATTGTCATATTTACCAGTTTCTCATAAGCAGAGGCTGTATCCCTCTTCATGTCTGCACAGTCCTTAGTACAAGGGAGGCCTAAGAAAGGTACCTCCCATGGTTACTAGGAAGACTATCATCACACCTATTCTGCATTTTTGTTCCCTTTGTTTTGCTTGCAGAGTTTAAGAAGAAATAAAAACATCAACAATCAGAGCACTGAGATCTTTAAACCCCTGTCTGTATATCCCCCATGCATGCAGAATGGGGCAGAAGCTGACAGAAACATTGTACCTGGGCATACAAGATGAACAAAACCAAGGTTCTTTAATAACTCAAATAGATTTAATACTTGCATCTCGACCCTACAAGGTCATGCATCTAAACCTTCATATTGTCACCATTGCAGCCTGTTGTGGTTGAGGAATGGAACTCGCCAGTTTAGTGCTCCCACTGAGACTCTCCACACCATGTGCCATTTGCTTGCCCCCTTCTCCTCTCCCTCTCCCCTCTCTGTGGAGGGCTGGAGATGAGAATTGGAGGCACAAAAAGTAAAGATCATGGGTTGGTATAAAATTAGTGTACTGGAAAGGGCACTGCACACTGGGCACCACATACCATGCACCACACAGTGCACACCTGTGCTGAACACACCACGTGCTGCTCCCAGCACATCTGTGCCACGCTCTGTCTGCCCTCCCTGTGACACCTGCCTCAAAGGACAACACTGCATGACAACCTTCAATCAGGTGTTTCATGATGTTAAACCTCTTGACTTCACAAATCTAAATCATATTCACTTTGTCTGTGATTTCCTTTTTATCTAAGAGGTCGGAAGCAAATTCTATGAAGTATACCAGGGCCATTGACACTTGCCTTCATTCTGTCTTGGCACACAAGCTTTCAGCAGAGAGCTGCTGGCACTCTACAGAACAAACAGATTTTGTTTCCAGCTGATTGCTGTTACCTTAAGGAGATGACTGGCTGCTAGGGATGTGCTTGGTCCATCAACTGATCATGGTAGCCCAGTCTCATTTCCTTCTATTTTATTGTGTTTCTGCTTCCACTTCAGCTCAGCAGGCTGTCGAGGTTTTCCTGAGCCAAATGATCCAGAAGAGGAAAATTGTGATTTCTGACAGTCTGTGTTGTATCAAAAACTAAACTGATCTCCTGGGGTGAAGTAGATGGTCTTTGTAAACTAGGGCCTTCTCCCCAGTCAATAATGTGATGCCTGTAACAGTGTAAATGGCTCAGAAACAGGAAATTATTGAAGTTAATGAATAAATGAATTGAATAATATAGTCAGGGAGCCAGAACATTAGAGTTAATCTAGGCAATCACAGCAGTAGATCAAGCAACTCATGGTTTGGCTAATTAACATAATCCCAGTCAAGAATGCAAGAAGAACCCTCAGACACTGGACAGTTAGCTCCATTCCTTCATCAGTTCCTAGATGGTGCACTGGCACTGTATTGAGGATAAAAATCTGAATAGAGCAGGATCCTTCACTAGATATTTGCAAGCCATTTAAGAGGAAGCAATTGATATCTCTTTCCCAATATGAAAGCTATACTCCTTCATCAAGTCAACACATTGCAAGGGAGTATGGCTACATACCTGAACAATTATTTAAGACAGAAAATTTAAAAACATTTTAAATAGTAAGAAAATGTTAATGTGGTTGGGTACTGCTAGCAAACAACTATTACATCACTATGAGAATACAAATTCTGTTTTCTTTTACATTACTGTTGTGGAGGAAAGAACATGTAGTCTGTAGAGAGAAAGGGAGAGTCTGTATTTCAAAGGATAAGACATTCTAAATTCTTGAAGGGAGTAATCCTATTACAGACCTGCATTCTGTATGAGTGCTACTATTCAGTGAAGGGGGAAAACTTAGAGCTAACTATACTCATATTGAAGTTATGCAGTAAACACTGGGATGAATATAAATCTATAGTACTTACCAGATGGACTGAACGGCTTACTCTCTCTTCTCCTTTAACTGCCTCACTTTTTGGATTTTTTTAATGTATTGTGCTGCTTTTGTGCTTACAGAAATGCACTCTTTGTCAGAGCTTGCCATTATCAAATGTGCTTTCTTAATGGAAGTCTCTTTAATGGAAGATAATTTCAATCCTCTAAGGTCATGCTGCTCTTTTCAAAGGTTAGGACATATGCTGAAGTTAGGCTGGTTATCTTCACCTAGTTACATTATTGCCTTTTAAGAAAGACTTGCAGTGGGCAACATGTTCCTACAGAAGTACCATATATTATTTAAAAAGTAATACTCTGCAAGAAATTTAATTTTATAGATAGTTTATGAAGTATAATCTTTTTCTGGTTAGAGACAGGTTAGAAAAAAATTTTATTCTTTCTCACATTTATAACGAGTGGTTTGTAGTAAACGCATTGATACTAACTAGTCAGCAATTAACAGCTTCACAGAATATACCTGGCTTTTCTGAAAGCCACAAAAACAGACACTGGTGGGAAAACTGAGATTAAAGCCCTCAGCAAGAACAAAAACAAATCTAGAGCTGTCTAAAGCAAAATTTGAGTGTCTGGAGAGGACTGCCCAGGAGCCAACAGTACCAGCACTGCTCACATTCTTGGGGAATGGCCTCCTCAGTCATGGCCTTTGCCAAGAGTATAAAGGCTTAAGAGCCTTTCCTGTTTGTTTCATTTTGGGCTGCTGGTTTCTTTGATTTTATTTTTCTTTGGTTGATTTTTTTTTTTTTTTAATATATCACTTTTCCATTTCTTTATTCATTTCCATGCAAGACTTTATGCCCACCCCCAAGGACTCAAGTGGGAAATAGAAAATCCAGGTCCAATATTAAGTAATATAAATAATCTAATAACAAAGATATAAGTAATTTATAGTATTTAATACTGATTTATGAAGGCTTTAATATCTCATGCGTGAGAAAGACCTAATGAATTAGTATCTAGAATCTCTTGTAATGTGTCACCATGTGCTGTGATAGGATGTGGTTAGGACTCTTCCAGGATTTCAAATTTTTATTGGTCTGCAAGGCTAGATACAATCCCTCTTAGTAATTCCAGTAAGTATGTAAACTAAGATGTGTAGATAGAGAAGATTTCACTGGATTTAAACTCTAAATCACACCAAAGGGAATTTCTCCATTTTATCCCAGTTTATATTTCTAAACAATTTTCTCCCGAAGCCCAAAAATGCACACATTGAATCTATCCAGAACAGAGGTCAAAAATACAAGTAATTTCTAAGACCTTTATATATATATGTACTAATTTAACATCAGCTTTGAAAAACGGTTCTTTTCTTAAGGACCTGGCCATTTCAGAAACAAGCAGATTTTTACAAGTTTCTGTATCTTTGCATCATGGAATTTCCTGGGGTAACTATGCAGGAATCAGGATTGTGCCTGATTTATTGAATGTTTTTCTTGGCCAGCTGAAGATAAGGCTAGCATTACAGTGATCTAAAATCTGTGAAAGGCAAAATAAGAAGTGATAAAACCGTGCCCATGACAGACACAAAAGGAGATCTCACCCTGACCTGTCCTTATATGCAAGCATGGAAGTTTCAGATAGGAGCAAGAGGATTAACCATACTGGCAGTGTGGCATTGCTGGGGCTGGTTGCATTCCTCTGTGAAGAGCATTAGCAATCTGGATTCAGAAATAGGTCCAACAAATGCACAGAGGAAATGCTGTAAAGAAGAAATTTCAGGAGCTTGAGCTATTTATCTTATCAAAATTATTAATAAAAATTATTTGGCATATAGGTGCCTACAGGGGAGAAAATCTAAAACATGATAGGTCCTTTACGTTTCCCAGAGACAGATCCAGTCAAAAGATACAGTTACCTTGAAACCAACTGAATTACTTTCAAGTTTCTAATTACCTTCAGATTTTAATAGTTAACAACAGAGTGGATAGCTGCAAACTTTTGCTTCTCTACATTTTATATAATCACAGAATATTGTGGGTTGGAAGAGACCCGGGAGGATCACCAAAGTCCAGCTGCTGGCCCTGCATAGGACAGGCCCATAAATTACACAATTTGACCAAGAGTGTTGTCCAGACACTTCTTGAGTTCTGTCAGGCTGTGACCACTTCCCTGGGGAGCCTGTGCCAGTGCCAGCCACCCTCTAGGTTAAAAACCTTTTCCTAATATCCGACCTAAACCTCTCCTGGCACAGCTTCAGGCTGTTTCCTCATGTTCTGTCACTGCTCACCAGAGATAAGAGATCAGTGCCTGCCCCTCCTCTTCCCCTCATGTAGTAAAGCATTCCCCACCCCTGAGCTGTCATCTCTATATAAGAAAAAAGTTTCAGTTTACCTTTAGATATTTTAGGAAGTTTAACTAGAAAGTTCTGTGCCCGTCTTACTGTAATTGGCTCAGCGCCAAGAGAGAAGCACCTGTTGGANCTCCTAAAACATTAAGTAGTTAGAAAGGAGCACAAAGGAACTAGAGGGCTTTTTAGGGTGTTTCTAGCAGGGTGTCAGAAGTTTTCTCAGACACCTGAGCACAGCTTTTCTTTTGTTTTCTGTAACGTTTGTTATTTTTCACTTATGAAATCTTTTGCTTTACAAAACACCTCTGAAGAGCAGTCTCGCCAAAATTATTTTAAACCAATCTGCAAGGGCTGGGCCCTCAGAGGTTGATACATTTACACGGGGCTCATAACACTCTGGGCAGGTGTTAAAGGAGTTCTAACAGCAATGAGGTCTCCCCTCAGTCTCCTCCACGCTGAGCAAACCAGGAGGTCCCGAGGAGAGATGTGACAGAGGGCTGCCCACACACCTCTAGAGTTTGGGGAAAGGTGATCCAGAGCCTTGGGGAAGGTGAATGCACCATCCCTAGGTGCTGAGGAGAGTGCCATGAGTCTGCTGAATCTGAGCTGAGTCCCTTCAGTCCTGAAAAGGTCCATCACTAGAGTATGATCTGAAATTTGAAAGCTACACAAGGTATAAAAATTTTCTTATTTAAACAACTCTGTATGAAGTTTCCTATTTGGCAAAATAAGTCAATATTCCAGGATGAATTTTCTCAAACTGGGCTCATCTTGCTGCATAGTGGGTCACAAATCTTCGTTTATTTCAATAAAAATTGGTATTTGTTTTACTTAAAGAAAATTAAAGCTGAATATTATAGGCAGTGTTATCTATGATTTTTTGTCATTATTACTGTTGGTATTGTTATTATTATGATATTTTTATTATCCTTTGTGAAATGCTCACAATGTGCTCCACTCTGTAGAAGATACAGTAGACAACACCTGCCCCTGTGTGCATATAATTTCAGCCTCTGATCTGGCAATTTAAAATGCACGGCTGGAAGCCACATTAAAGTTATTAGTGCTCCACCTGAGTGGTCTGTCTGAGCAGTATAAACTGTGGGATTGGGGCTGTGAGGATTTGCACGTGGATATAAGATTCCCCTTAGTCTCTTAATCAAACCTTGTGGCTGATACAGGCAGTGATTTCATACCTAGAACTGCCCTGAAACCAGGTGTGCAGCTTTATGGATTTGTAGTTGTTTTAGGTATCTCAAAAGGAAATCTTTCTCTGGCTCAATTTTCACGTGAGCCAGAGGCTCCTTCAACCCAGCAGCCTGCCATTGGAATGACTGGCACTGTCAGCTTTGCCGTGGACAGAGGCACTGGAAATCCCCTGTGGCTGTGGGGCAAAGCTGGGAATTGTTGCTGGGAGGCACTGGACGCATCCAGCAACCATTGGAGGGGATGGGCAGGCTAGCAGCACCTGCTGCAGGACTTGGAGCCTGGCTCCTGCATGGGGACATCTACACTGCTCCAGGTATCCTCACAGGAGCTGTTAGGAACAACAAGTCTGTTTCAGCAAAAGAATCAAGCTGGGATGTTTTGAGGGAAGCTATCAAGGTTCACTTAACTGGCATTTTTGGTGGAAATTGTGTTCATCAGTACACATCTGATTTCTCCTTGGGTCTTCAGTCATCTTAATTACAAGTCTGAGTCCTAATTTACTTGTGTGCTTAAAATTGAAAAATTCTTCAATGAAATAGAAGAACTTAGCCAGTGGAAATTAATTCCCTGTTGCAATTCTGTTTCACTATTGAAGAAGTAACTGATGCAGCTGATGATGAGGAAGACTATGGGAGTGATTTGGACACAAGGCATTTGGGAAGGTCACTGCTCCCACACAGCGCCGTGAATCTGAACTGTGTGCAGCATCTGCCACCAAACATGTAGTGCTATATTTAGAGGAGCCTAGCAAACACCATTGAGTATAGGATGTTGAGCAGAAACAGTAATTTTCATCAGTGTATTATCTTCCCCCTTTTTACACTGATTCTTCAGGAGAAAACAGCCAGCTAAACTGTAGCTGAGATTAGCAAAAATAGCAGCAACCCAACTGGAAGTAATTTCACTGTTGACTGCATTGCAGTGTATACAAAAGATTTCATTCCAGATTCAGAAGAGAGCAATAGTATCATGGCTTTTCTGTTTTTGACCTCTGCCAGCTGCAGCTAGTCAGCATAATACAGAATTTTTTGTTTTTTCCTCTCTGTAATAGTGAGTGGCTATTTTAACTTTCTTTCAAGGTACATATGAATTTTTAAGCCAGCTTCAGAAGCTTAGTGGAACTGAGCTAATTAATTAGGTGACCTTACCTCCAGTGCAAGGCTGCCTCCCTTCTCTTTGCTTCAATTTCCATCTTGGACCAGAAAATATCCTTCGAAGTTGTTGAGCCACTTCTGTTAGACTTAAAGATCATGAAAGTTATAGCTAGAGAAGAGCACGCTGCCCTCTTAAATGTTAGGTGAGTACAGCACAGGCTCAGGTGCTGCCCTCAATTACACCAGTAGAGAACTGGAGAAATTTTGTTTTCTTCAATGACGTTAATTGAAGACTTTCAGTTTCTTGACTGAAAGTCAAGAACACTCCCTTCACATTTCCATTTGTACTCCCTCCTCAACCCCATTTCAGTTTAGAAATTGTTTCTACCAAATAGGATTTGGGGATATTCTGTATACCAGAAGGTTTATAAGTGTCAATGGTATAATTGCCTGCATGATATGAGATGCTAGTCAGGTAGTCTGTTTAGAAAGAGCTTGTTTATCCTCTGTGGGCACCACAAGCATGACCAGTCTGAGACACCTTGAATTTGTGAGGTGTAGAGATTTCAGGGAAACAGAGCACCAGGTATTAATTTCTTCCTGCAAATCTACAGCTGTCCTGATTCAACATAGTTCTTGATATCCCATGCTAAGCTTATGCTCTTTCCAAGGAAATAACTTCATCAGATTTTTAGAGATCAAGGATGTGCTTTACCTCTTCCTTATCTTCACCTCTTCTTCTTGGTGCCCTTTCTGTTGTTCTATGGTCTTCCCTTCTGGTCTGAGCCCCTTCTCCCTGTATCATTCCTTTCCCTGTTCTTCTAATTTAGTCAGAGCCTTTCTTCATTTCATTCTCTCTCATTTCTCTGCACACTAAAGAAAATACATGTGTTATACATGTTTTCAGGTTTTGGACAGGAGAAATTTAGCTTAGATTGTTGTGTAATTGTTTCACCTCTTTTGGAATAACAGCTTGGAAAATTTACTCTAATTTGTGTAATTTTTTTTCTGGAATCATGTGTGATAAATATGGCAGTGAA
>VXBN01014975.1:0-13321 GCA_013397395.1 Sinosuthora webbiana
TATCAGCACCATTCTCTGACCAATTACCAAAGAATAATTTACTTATTTGTTAATTCTACCCTCCTCATGTGTGCTCATCCATCTCTACTTGCATATCCATTGTTTGTACTTATACAGATGGTGGATACATATATATCCACATATATATATATATATATACACACCATATATATATATACATATATATATACACACTTCAACACGCATCTCTCTAATTTAAACATGTAAGTACATTTACATATAAATACACATAACTACATCTACATATAAGTACATATAAGTCCTTACTAATTCCTTACACAGCACCTAAAAGTACCATTTGTTACTTACACATACCTTTATGTAAAGTCCTCATGGACAAGCAGAGCTTTCAATCCTCATAGAAAGTCACAAAAAATATAATTTCCTCTTTTCTTTTTTCCTTCAATTTCTGCTGAATTTTCCTATCTACAGCAGCTCGGAGGTTATTAAAATATATATATATTAAAAGCAGCTCAGCTTTTATTAAAATTTTCGGTTTCCTTGCAGGAGTTTTTGTTGATGCTGTGAATTCCATGGGCCAAACGTGTCTCTTCATTGCTGCACTGCTGGGGCTGGGCAAAATAGTGGATGTGCTGCTGGAATATGGCTCGGATGCCAACCAGTTAAGTGTCAAACATCTTTTATCTTTTTTTTTTTTAATGAGAATTGATCTTTGAGTGGGTTTAGTCAGTGTGAAACTGGGCATAAATGATGAAGTGCTTAAGATGCACGTTGATATTTTAGCCAAAGCTCCTCAGAGGTAAACAGAGAAATAATTTCCCCCTTTTTTCACGGTTTATTCCGTTATTTGGGAACAAAACATTTCAGCAATGCTGCTTTTTCCCCTGCTGAACATTTTTTTTTTTGTTGTTTTTTTTTTGCTGTTCCCCAGTCGCTGCTACGATGGGAGCACCCCAGTGCACGCAGCTGCTTTCTCAGGAAACCAGTGGATCCTCAGCAAGTTACTGGATGAAGGGGGAGATCTCAGGGTCCACGACAGAGAGGGGAAAACTCCCCAGGTCTGGGCTCTGTCAGCCAGCAAGGAAAGCAGCGCTCAGGTATTTGTGTGCAAGGCTGATTTTTGACTGCAATATTGATTTAAAACTCCTCTTCCCTGTTATCACAGCGCTCCTCTCAAAAAAGAAACCTGAAATTACGATTTTCTGCTGGGTGAAATTTCAGATTTTGTCGCCTGGTTGATTTCTTTCTTCCATTTTCACGTAATTGATTTTCTTCAAGTCGGTTTTTTTTTTCTGTTCGTGCATTTCTCAAAATGCCCATTTCGGTATTACAAGTAACCGGTTATTTCTCCATCAGCCCTGATTTATAAATTTGAGATTTTTTTTTTTCTTCTGAAGCCCTAAATTATTGTTTTTTTTCTCTCCTCCTGCTGCTGCTGCTGCCCAGATGCTGGAATTTATCCAGCAGTGCACACTGCACATGCAGGCTGCCGTTTGGAATCTTCCCTCCGACCTGCTCAGGAGAGTTGCCTCCTCAAAGGCCTTGGTCTGCAGCCCCTCGAGGTTTGGTGGCCTTGTCCAAGGGTAACAAGAGATTTTTACTTTCCGTTTTCTGTTATTTTAAAGTTATTTTGAATTTTTTAAAATAACTATTTTAATTTATTTAGTTGTTTTAAAAGCCTGTTTTAAAATTAGCAAGTGATGGTATCTTTTTGATAATAGCAGATTTAAGTCCACTGTGATTAATTTTATTTCTCTTGGGACAGTTCTGAATAGAAACTTGATAGTTGGAAATATCTGTGGTTTATTATTTAAATTCCTTATGGATTTTATTTTAAAATTAATAAAGAGTTTAATTAATAAACTTAACTGTTTAAGAATCTTTATTAATTAAAGACCTGAAATCAGCATTAAAAGCGCTGGATTTTAGTAGCATTAAAGTGGTAGCATGAAGTAGTTTGGTTTTCACTTTTTAAAGTCTCTGCAGATCTTTTTTGTGGGGGGTGTTCCCAAGTGTTCCAGGAGTTTTTGTGTCAGATACACGTTGGGGAAAAACACAGATTTGTGAACAAAAAAAAGCAGTGCAGGATATACAGTTTGTGTATATTTATTTCTTATCTTGCTTTAAATAAATAAATATTATAAAAGTTAATGAGCTGCACAATAATTTGGAGTTTTAACATCCACATTATGTGTGTGGGGCCAGTCAAATGCAGGGATCTGGCAGAAATTCTGCTTTTTTTTCCCCTTCTCTCTGTATCCAAGCTTTGGAGTAAATAAGCTCCTCTTATTGCTTTTGTTTTTGGTGTTTAGAAATGCTGAGAACCCTCTGGGTAAACTCCTGAAAGGACAACCCAGTGTGGCCAAGAACATCCACAGCTTTGGCTTTGGGAAGGTAAGATGCTGTGGGTGGGGATTTTCTGATATTTATTATATTAGAAATAGATATTAGAGCTTTTTTTCTTCCTGTTCCTCACGTTAATTATCCCACCTGTGCTATTTTTAACTTTCAGTGCTTTCTTATTTCTGCTGAAAAGATGGGAAAAAAAAACCCACAAAGAGCACAAATATTGAGGCTTTGGTAGCTGGCAGGCCCTGGTTTGGTTTGGAGCAGCAGAAATTCCTGTTAAATGTCACCTAAGGACAGATTCTGCTTTCCCCGGGCAGTTCAGATTTTGACTTTTCACTGTTTTTTTTCCGATTTCCTGGTGATGTTTGAGCTGTGGCAGCGCTCACACTCAGGCTGTTGATTGAGCTGGCTGGGATTTGGGGGCTGTTGGGTTTTTCCTTTGGCTGCTGATTGCCTGTTGCAGTTCTGTCTCACAGGCAGTGGCCACCTGGGCTACCTGGCCTCCCTCCCCATCATTGGGGACAAAGATGTGGTCCAGGCTGATGATGAACCGGCCTTTTCTTACCACGTGGGGCCCTACATGATCATGACCAAGTAAGTGGCATTAAAATAAATTAGAATTTAAAGCAAGTAAATAATAATAATAATAAGTAAAATAGATTTTAGCCCTTTTTTCTTACAATCAGACAGCAAATTGCTGTAGCAGCAATTTGTCTGGGTGATTTTCCGTGTCTGTTCTGTATTTATTCCCTGTTTCCTGCTTGCACCTTGTGTTCATTGATTAATATCTGAGTCAGACTGATGTCTGAGAAGGCCAAGAACAACCCACCAAGCAATATTTACCCAATTATGGCTCGTCACTGGTGGCAGCGTTTCAGTATTGATCCCCTTTTAATCCTTGTAAATCTTAGTCCAGGATATCCTCTGGATATATCCAGGTGTGCAGCCCCAGAACCTGAAATAAATGAGAGTTGCAAGGGGCAGACTGAGCATTTATTTGAAATCTTTGGTGTCGTGTAATTGTTGTAAATAATTTGATATTGTAAGTTATTTTTCCAACAGCCCTGATTTATGATTTTGAAATGGTTTTTTCTTCTTCTGAAGCCCTAAATTACTGGTGTTGCCTAATTATTGGTGTGTTAAGCAAGTGGTTGTGTCTCAGAGGCAGCCAGAGAATTGACAGATTGGTGATTTAATCTCCCCAAAACTCTGATTTCTGTCCCTGATGGCCTTTGGGGAAAGGGAATTCCTTGTGGAAGGGGTGGGATTTTGGGCAGTGAGCCTTTTTCCTCCTCCACCAGCCTTCAGCAGGATGAGTTTATCCTCAGCTTAAAAGAGCAGAGCCCTCAAATTTAAACCCCTGACAGCGGGGAGGCAGCACCAGAACGCCACAAAATTCTTGCTAAAAAACCAAATAACTGGGGGGAAAAAAAAACACTGCTGAGGGGAAAAACTGGGGAAAAAAAAGAGGGGAAAACAAATTCCTGTTGTTGTTGCAGCCTGATGTGGGGAGGCAGCAGAGTGACAGTGAAGGAGCTGAGCGTCCAGCCCCAGCAGAGCAGCTGGAAGCGGCGCCTGGCTGATCTCCTCCTGGCAGAGCAGGAGCACAGCAGGTGGGACAGGAGCTGGCCTTGGGGGTCTGCAGGGCTGGGAGGAATGGGATTTACCTCGGGGGGAATGGGATTTACCCTCAGGAGTGTTAGGCTGGGGTTGCACTTCTTCCCCAAGTAAGAAATAAGAGTTTTCTTCCCACCCCTGAGCTTTTAAAATCGAGTATTTCAACAACAAAAAAAATACATTTACACTGAAATATATTCCGGTGAAAACCCAGCATTTATGTCATATTGATAAAAACACCGAGCAGGCCAGGACTTTTCCTTCTTTTCATCTCAGATTTGCCTTGCAAATTTGCTTTATTTTTTTTTTCCCCCCTCTGCCTTTGCAGCAAACTCCGGCACCCTCACTTGCTGCAGCTGATGTCCGTCTGTCTGTCCAGCGACCTGGAGAGAACTCGTTTGGTCTATGAGAGGGTTCACTTTGGCTCTCTCTACAGCATCCTCCACGAAAGGGTAACTGCAAGGCTTCAATTTTAAATAATAATAATTAATCAGAAGTTTAGTGGCTATCTCTAACATCCTCAAGAAGACAAAAACCTCAGTCTGTTCTGGTGCTTTTTCTTATTTTTTAACTCAATTTATCCGTGTTTTATTGTTGGCATTTGATATCTTTGTCTTCTTTTTAAGGTGCTGTTACTTGGTTTGGAGGGCCAAATTCTGTTCTCTGTTGAGAACAAAACAAAAAAAAAATGGATTTCCTCTTTTTCCTCCAACAAATTTCACGTTTGCCACCTTCCGCGGAGAACAATAACCGCAATAAATAAGAACAACCTTCTCTCACATCAAGTTTAAAAGGCCTGCCGTGCAAATTTGATGCTTTTGGGATGTTTTTTTGTTTTGTTTTTCCCCAGCGTGCAGAGTTCCCGGTGCTGCAGACAGAGACCATCCTGCACATCCTGCTGCAGGTCATCGACGCTCTGCGTTTCCTGCACTCCCGGGGCTTCCTCCACCGCTCCCTCTCCTCCCACTCCGTCCAGATCGTGTCCTCTGGGGAGGCCAAGCTCTGCAACCTGGAGTACATGATAGAGAGGTGAGGAACAACTCCCTCAAGGCTGCTCTGAAATGTGTGGGGGGGTTTGAACACCCAGCACCTCGTTAGTCTGGTGGCAATTAAGTGAGACAAGGAGTATTTCTTCTCCTCTCAGTAAATTGTTACTGAAATTATCCCCTAGGTAAATTGTGGAATAATTTTTTTTTTTTTTGACAGGCTTCCTGTGTTTTATCCCCAGGTTGTTTGTAAAGTTCCTGTTGGGAAAAGCTCAGCTTTTTTTTTTTAAAGTTCTTTTTATTATAAAGCTGTTAAAGGAGGTGTTGCTTTCCCCGGAAAATCTTTGCCAACAGACGTTTTACTGCACATTTCTATTTGCAGACGTGCCCTGAACCTTTTATGTATTAAACTAAAAGCTGTAGCACACTCAGGTGTTTAATTCCTAAATATAAACGTTGTTGTATGTCCTAATTTACTTTTTTTTCCCCCTTTTTGCAGCAAGGACAGTGGAGAGCACAGTGACCTGACCCGAATCCCTGTCCCAGTCCAGCTGTTCCGCTGGTGTTCCCCTGAAATAATCCTGGAGAAACGTGGCACAGTCAAGTCAGATGTTTACAGCTTCTGTGCAGTGCTGCAGGAGGCCCTGACAGGTGAATGCACAGCTTTGGGCTGGGCTGGGTGAATTTAAAAAATAAACCAGGCAAAAAAACCAAAAAAACAACCCAAATATTAACGACAATAACAAAGATTATTGAGAACTCCTGTAAAATGTGATCAGGAAACTTAAAATTGTGTGGCTAAAGGATGAAATTAATGGTGGATGTTGGAGAAATACAGTGGTTTTCTGCTGATTATTTTTCTTCTTCCACCCAGCACAGCCAAACATTCAGTTAAATCTTTTCAGTGCTCAAAACAAGCTGGTGCAGCTTTCGTGTTTTTGATCTCTGTGATAACTTAGAGATAAGTTGCTGTTACTCTATTATTATAATGTGTTGTTGCTGTTATTACAGATGATGTGTGTTCTGTACTCACTTTGACTGTTCTGGCAGTGAAATGGGATAAACAATTACTCCAAAAATTAATCCCAATGAAGAATCCAGAGCAGGGCTGTTTGCAGTGTCACTCTCCTCTAGATATTTCTGTCAGCTCCCTTGAAAGCATCCGGTGTTGGAATAAGACAGGGGAGGAGATGCCAGTGCTTGGTTTTGGTTGTAAATTCGGGAATGGACAGGGAATAATGTGAATTTTTAATTTTTAAAAAATATTTCCATTAATAAACAGCTGGTGGCATGAAGTCTGTGCTTGTGTCTTGCAGAGAGCCCTCCCTGGAAGGGTGTAGAAGACTCAGCTGTTGAGGAGCTCGTCCTCTCAGGGGAGCAGCTGGAGGCAGATGTCAGGCTCCCCCAGCTCTATTACGAGGTTGTCAAGTCAGGGCTGGAGCCCAAGCAGAGGAAGCGCTCCATGAAACTTCAGGATATTCAGTATATCCTGAAAAACGACCTGAAGGTGATTTCCAGCGTTCTCATCTTTGCTGGGGTGTGCTGTGGCCATTCGGATCCAGGTTGTTCTGCTGAAATCCAGAGGAAGTGATCCAACTGCTCATGGAGCTGAGCCCCCTCAGGAGAGCAGGAAGAGACACAGAACTCTCAAATACAACTGTATTTTATTCCTTTTTTTGTTTGTTTTGTTTCGCAGGATTTGGTTAAGTCTGAAGGTGGCCACGCTGGTGGGGTACTCAAAGCACAGAGATCTGCTGTTCTGGCAGATGTGAACATCTGCTGGGCATCAGCTTTTAGCTTCCAGAAGAAAACAACAGTGGAATTCCAGGAAAAGGAGAGAAGCAAGGCTGGTGAGTTTCCTGGAGCAGGATATCACTGTGTCCTTCATGTGTTGCTCAGTCCACAACAGTCTGACATAAACCACTGAAATGTAGATCAGTAAATCAGTAAAATGGGAGCACTCACAGATTTTCTGATGTAGGTTGAAAATAGGAAGCAGTTGGCTTTGGATTTTAGCTACCATATTTAGCTATTATTATTAAAATTAAATTTAAATTTTATATTTAAAATATATTATTAAATTACAGTGTTTAGCTGTAATTGTTATTGTGGACTCAAGACCCTGAATCTGTTTTGTTCAGGCCCAGTTATCAGCAGAGATGTCAAATTTCTGAATTTCCAAAATTAGCTCCTCAACGTGCAAAATCAGCCTGGCTGTGGCATTTCTGGAGAAATGATTCCATGTTCCAAACTGAATTTTTTTCAGGTGGCTTTTCTGCCCCCAATGACTGTGTTTCCCCCAAGGAGAACAGTTCTCTGGCGGTGCAGGAGGCACCAGAGCCTGCCCAGGACAGAAGTCTGGATGTCTTCTCTGAGCTGCAGACAGGAGCTTCCCACTCCAGTGAGAGTGATGTGGATGGGAGCCTGTGCAGCTTTGAGAGGAATGAAATCCTGGCCAGTTATCCAGAAGGTCCCCAAGACTTCCTGGGAGGAGGATCTGGGTTAGGCCAAGCTCTAGGAGATGCAGAAAGGCAGGAAGAGGAAGGAGATCAGAGCCAGTGGGAGGATGAAGACGAAGGGGAATCCTCAAGGTCCACCACGGGGTTCACTGGAGAGGAGGAGGAGGAGGAAGAGGAGGAAGAGGAAGAAGAGGAAAGGGTGAAAGAAGCCCCTGCCCTGTACCAGCTGAGGGGGGAGGCTGGCAGGAGGCTGAGCAGCCCTTCCCAGAGCGAGCTGCTCATCAGCAAATGCGCCCTGAACCTCAAGATCATGCAGAGCATGCTGCAGCAGGCAGGAGATGCCCTGAGCAGGGCAGAGGAGAAACTGGACAGGATGAAGGCCATGGGGAAGCAGAAGAAGCTGCTGCAGGACATCAGGATGAATCTGCATCCTAAGGAAAGTTCTCAAGGAAAACACTGGGATGGGTCTGATGCCGGTCCCCAGAATACCGATGAGGCTTTTTCTGGAGGTGATATTTTTTTACACAAGGCTGTGGGTCCACCAGCCAGGGACTACATTCCACCAACAATAACATGTCAGGCACCAGGCAGAGACAACTTCCAGGCTGCTCCCAGGACAGCCAAGGAAAGAGAGGCAATTCAAAGTGAGAAGTGGAAGAGCAAAATTGCATCCAACCGTGGTGATCCATGCCTGGATGATGAAGGGAGCCTAAACCAGGAGGTAAAGTGTGGAGCAGGGAGCCTGGTTCTCATTTCTGTGTGCCTTAGCAGGCAGAGAGATGCAGGGATGGGTGGTGGCCAAGAGGAGGGATGAATCAGTCCTTTAAAATGCATCCATGTGCATTATGGACAGGAATGGAAACAGCTCAGCAGTCAATTGTGTTGTTTCCTTTTTCTCTCCAGTGCTCCCAGGACAATACTGATCCAGCGGCTCAGGGTGGGGTTAAAATCCAAACCCTGCACTAAAATGGAGATGGGACTCTCAGGGGAAAAAGCCTGTGGAGAAATATTTTTGTTTGTGTTGAGGCCTAAGCTGTTATTAGAAGGGCTTCTGGATCACTGTCATTATAAAACACATGGACCAAAGAGAAAGAGAGAAATTCGAGCACATATCTCCTGTGGAGATAAAATCTTGAGTCATTCAGGTCCACTCATCCCCCTGGAAGCTGCATGTTTTGACTGCCTGCCTGCACCTGAAACCTGCTCTAAACCCAGGGCAGAGTTTTTGCCAGGCTGAGGCCTGGACTTGTCATCCTTTCTCCCGGGCATAGCAGCTAAAATATAACTGAGGGAATGAAGTTTGTCAGAGCTGTCCTGTTCTCAGGCAGTAATTAGCAGAGTGCCCAGCGTGTGCTGAATCACGGCTCCTTGGACTCGTTTCAGCATTTCCTCCCACACGTGTCTGCGAGATGCCAAAAAAAGTTCAACTTGCAGTGTCAGAGAGGAGCTGATTCACTTCCTGCAGCGAGAGGGGAAGAGGAGAAGTGGTGAGTTTTGATCTTATTCATAGAAGAGTTAATTCTGACAGATTCATCTGGAAAAAGAGAGAGAGAGAGAGACACTGTGAGAAGGAGGCACATCAGGATCAAGGCTGGCATTAAATGTTTCTCAGTGAGGCAAAAGCCATCTGTACAGAGAGGAGCCTGCTGTGAGTCACTGTCAGCTGCGGAGCTGCTGTGACAGGGCACTTTGTGTGAAACACTGGTGCCAAAAAGGATCCCACGTGCCTCTGGGATGGAGGTCAGTGGTCCAAAACTGTGCCAGTGCCTAAGGAGAGCAGTCTGGGAAGATAATAATAATGGTTGTTCTCCTCTCTGGGCACAGCCTCCTTCAATTCCCAACAGAAATAGTTTTAATGTCATCTCTTTGTGGGTTTTAAGCGCGAATGGAAAGCACAGGTTGAAATTACCTGGCAAAACTGGTGCAGATTCACGTTGGGAAGAGGGGGGCAGACACTTCTTTCAGTGTTTGGTCAAGTCAGGAAAACTGTTGCAGTTTCAAATTAAATCCACGATCCATTTGGATCAGAATGAACCTGTTGGTGAAGGTTAGAACAGGAATATTCCAGGTCAGTGAAGGTCAGGGAGTGAACTCTGGTGGGAGAGTCCATCATTGTCCAGGTCTGAAATTGTGATCCCTTCAACAAAACAACCCCCACACCATTCACGGGGTGTTTTTGGAGCTGCAGCATCTGAAGGCAGCTCTGAGTTGAAGGTACAGCTCGTCTGGTTAATCCAGAATAGACCTAAATAATTGTCTGTGCTTTCCAAGCTTCTGGCAGCTCAATCTGCTGGTTCTGCCGGGTTGTTGAAAAGGCTGAGAGCACACGTGCTCTAATTAACGTTAAAACAACTTGGAGCCTTTTCCTGGCTGGGGAATACTTGACACAAACATGCTGGTGCTCAAAAAGGAGTTTGTGCATTTCATAATCGTTCATTGCAGGTGCCATTCAGAACCAAGGGCTGAGTTGTGCAGGAAAAAAAGCAGCGAGAAGAGGAGGGTGATGCAGTCGGGGTGGAGGAGTGAGTAAATCAGTGTTAAACCAGTGTTAAATCAGTGCTAAACCAGTGTTAAACCAGTGTTAACTCAGCATTAATACCAGAAATCTTGCTGCAGTGCAGTGCACTGAACTCAGCACACCAGGAAAGGTCTCTGTGCTTTAGTTGCTGCAGCTCTGTGAGGTTGTTCTTGGCTGGAACCCAAGTGAGTGGGATCCCGTGTCTTGCACCTTCTGGGCATGAAATAATCCCAGGCACGCTGAGGTGGTTTGGTTTGTGGAGCTGAAGGGATTTCCAGCCTGGTTTTGGGCAGTCTGTGGATTCGGGAAGGGCAGGGATGGCAGTGCCCAGTGGATGGCAGCACGGGCACGGATAATAGAGAACCAAACTAACCAAACCTGTTCCTGCAGACACTTGTCCGTGTCAATTTGTGCGGGTTTGAAGCTTTATTTAAAATGGAAGGAAGCGTTCAGCTCTTGTCACAACAAAGGCTGCCCTAACCTTAGCATTCCCAAGCCTTGCAGGCACAGTGGAACAACAGGGGATGCTCGGAAGGTCCGAATTCCGTGGTGTGAAGTGGTAATTTTGAGGTTTTTTTTTGTGCAGCTGAAGTGAAGCAAATGGCCAGAAGAGCAGCCACAGGACGGCTGGGGCTCAGCTGCCCGTGCCCTGCCAGTGAATGCACGTCTGAGAGTGAAGCAGAAAGTGTCAAGGAAACCCCCCAGCAGGTCCCAGAAAGGCAGGAGCAGCAGAGGTGTGGGTGGCAGCCAGGGGAGGATGCTGAGCCCTGGGACCTGGGCAGTGAGGACAGAAGTGAGTCTGGGGACAGTGACCTGGAGCCTGCACTCAGCAGTCCCACAGGTGAGAAATAAAACCCTCTGATCACTTTTTTGTCTGCTCCCATTTCCAGGCAGATCGCAGCTTCTGTGATTTTTTTTTTAACAGGAATTTGTCTTCCAGAGTTTTGCCCTCACAGCAGCTCCTTGATGGGCATAAATAGAGATAAGAGGAGTGTTAGGTGTTAATAGGTGGAGGGAATGAGCTGGGAGCCGTTCACCATCACTGATTATCGTTATCAGCACGAGAAACCCAAAGCTTTCAGACCCTTGAGTGTGCTTTCACACTTCCATTTCTTCCAGCCTCACCACACAGCTGCTTTTTCTGGAGCAGCTCGGTGGGTAAAGCTTTTGAAAAAGTTCTGGACAATGGAACAGGGCAAGGTTCCCCTGCTTAGATTAATTAATGAGGTGAGCATTTAAATGTCATTGTTCCTCCGTGTTCCTGGCAGACAATTAGTGTCACTGTCTGCTCTCATTGATATTCCAGCAGTGCCTCAGATCACTCACTTCACATCTTTTTTTTTTAATATATATATTTTTTTTTCTTAATAATTTTGTTCCATTCTGACATCCCAGGGAGGAGCTGCCAGTCCCCAGCACCAGATGAGGAAGCAGAGTCTGGAATAGCCATTCCTGAGAGTTCAGTCCTTCCTCAGCAAGCTGAGAGTCTCTCTAGAGTATGTACAGAAATCCAGGGAATTCAGAGGCAGCTGCTTTTCCGTGGAAAAGTTTGGCCTGGTGTTGCATCCTGAGCTGATCTGAGTAACAATTCCCCTCCTCCTTACCCCTTTTTTCTTTTTGTTATTTTGTTTTATAAACCACCAAAGTAAATGCAAGGATTAGGATGTGGGTTGAAAGCCGGTGAACAAATGAAATGGAATTTCAGAATTTCAGTGGTTTTTATCGGCTGAAATCTGTATTTTTTATTAATGGAGAGTTGGGATCATCTCAGGTGATGATGTCTTTCACAGGGACATTCAAGGGAATTGCATTGTTCCCTTAATTCACCTCCTGATGAGAATGAGGAATTCTTCGCTCATGATTATTTCCTTCCTCCTGCTCTTGAGGGAAGGTCAGAACCAGAGGTAAAAATAACTTTTTTTTGGACATAAGTTACACAACATGTGGTTTAGTTGTGCTCCCATTTGATTTGAAGGGAGCTGTGGAAAATGGGAGATTTTTCTTTTTGTTATTATTCATTTCTTTTGAAATAGTACCTGCAAATAAAGACTTAGCCAAGAGTAAGCAAATTAATCTTCATTAATTTCTGGAAGAATCAAAACTTTCCTATTTCACTGTTAAATCCAGACTGGGCTGTTTGCTGAGGAGCTCCTGCAAAGTTTCTCTCTCCACTCTCATTATTGGGAGCATCATCCTGGGAGGGTTGTCCTGCCCTTTGCAGCTGCTCTGTCAAAAAAAAATCGAATTAATTCCTTTTTTTCCCCCCTTCTCAGACCTCAAACGCTGAGGGCAAAGCAGAAGATGTTTGTGCAGGATTTTTACAGAAATTACCTCCTGATGCAGCATCAGGAATTCAAGCTCCAGGTAAATGTCCTTTTCCTTGAAGCACTTCTGAGCCAGGGACACAGAGTTGTTGCATTGATGTTTTTTTGCCAGCAGCAGCTCTCCTGTCACGAGGCTGGACCTTCCTTCTTCAGCCCCAAATCGATCTCTTACTCCTCATTATCTCTGGGAGAGTTCAGGACACTCGGGATTTTTTGGGTTTGGGCCTTGCAGTGCCTGAAAGAATTTCAAGGCGCAGCGTTTACGTGCTTTGCTGCGTTTCAGTTAAAAAGCCCAAACCAAAAACTTGTTGGAAACCTTTTTATTTTCACCCTGGGGCCAAGCTTAATCTTTTCATGCAACTTGCCGTGGTGCTGGAAACTGAATTAGAGTTGTATTTACACATTAATATTCTCATTGCTGGGAGGATCTTGGGCTTAAAAAAAAACCAGGGAGAGCTGACAGAGAGCGTGTGCAGAATAACGGAAGAATTGTTGTTCCCTTGCTCTGTTGTCTCTTTTAGCTCAAATTTGTAAATGTTGTGATATTCCCCCAGTGCTTCAGCGCCTGTCTGGCAGCTGTGCCATGTTGTTGTTTATGAAAATGCATCTTTTAAAACACATTTGTCTCCCGATAACAACAAAGGTCACACAAGAACTCAGACGCACAAAAAAAAAAAATTAAAAAAAAAAAAAATGTAATAAAGTCACAATTTCCTGTTCAATGGGTCGGGTTGTTTTCTTTTGTACTTGCAAAAGCCAATAACAGGGAACATTTGTTATTTGTATTCAGGAGGAAAAATACAATTGTGCAGCACGACGCCACAGAGCTGTGGCAGTAACAGGCTGGGAGTGAATCAGCTGAGCCAAATGCCTGGAGCCAGGTAGAGAAACTCATTTTTTCCCCCTCTCCCTTCAGGCCCAAATTAGCTTTTAAAAGTGTGCTCTCTCTTCATTAATTCTGCTTATATATCTAATATTCAAATAAGATGCCAGTGGTGGTTTTTAATGATTATCTCCTCGCTAGGAAAATACAAAAAGGGCTTTTCACAGGTCTCAAGGGGGTTTTTGTCTTTTGCAGAGTTTGGT
>VXBN01014975.1:13386-29360 GCA_013397395.1 Sinosuthora webbiana
AAAAAAAAAAAAAAAAAAAAAAGCCGTGTATATATCACAATTCCTCTTCCACTGATAAACCACGGCCTGAAACAGAGCAAAGATAATTCAAATTAAGGCTTCAGTCATCTGCTTTAATTTTCTTGTGCTTTGGTTGTGGATCTCAAGTGCCCTGAAGATCCTGCCTTTTCCAGCCCCAGGGGGATCAGCCCAGGGCAGGAATGTTCACTGGCTCTTGCCTGGGGGGTAACATGTTCTGGCAGTCTCTGAAAGCTTGGAGGTTTGGCTTTCTCCTCTGAAAAACGGGGTTTTGTCCTGTAAATTTTATATTACTTTATATTTTATAGTGTTTTATATTTTACCAATTTCATATTTGGTCAGAGCACTGTGACTGCCAGGGCTGGGCTCCCTCCTCCCCACACAGGAGCTGAGTTCCCTGGGCCAAAGGGAGGCACCAGAAGGGAAATCACTTGGCTTTAGGATAAAAAAAAAGAATGGTTTGGGTTGCTCCCTTGGCTTAGGAACTTTTGGCAGCAGGACAGAGGGGATGTTGCTCTCTGAGCATCTGCCTAAATCCTCTTGGACTGTGTTTGTCACAACCTGAGACAGATCAAAGGGTGATGAAACAGTGGTGTGTATTCCTAGGTTTGGGTTTACTTAATTTCAGTTTTGTTCTGGAGCTGCAAATGGCAATTAGAAGTTTTAACAACTCCTTAATCTGCTTAAAAATGACATTTTTCTCCTCCCACGTGCTGAGGTTTTAAGCAAAAAAAGTGTTAATGAGCTGCAGTCTACCTGAGAGGGAAGGCAGTGCTCGAACTTCCTGAGAGAAAGGAAACCAAATCCTTCTATTCCCGTAATTTTCTGAGGGTGAGTGTGACCTTTCCTCCCTCATTTCAGTGTGGATGCAGCACGAGGAGCCACGCCGTGGGAGCCACAGGAAGAAAGCCCAGAAAAAGACGTGTAAGAGCCACATTTTATAGCAAAACTTGAGCAAATTGGTCATTAACTACAAAATTTGGTGTTTGTGCAAGGCAGGGGGGGTGAGACAGACCAAGAGAAAACTCCCCAGAGTATTTAGAGAATGTTTTCCTGTGCAAAGTTGTGAGATTGGTGTGAAAGAGTTGTCCTGAGTTGGAAATATTTATAGTTTTAGAAGTAATTAACTTGGTGTTAATCCGGGTGTGCTTCTTCCCCCGTTAAAGTGTGAGGATTCCTCGTTTCTTTCTCTCCATATGGCACAGGGGAAATGGAATCGCTTTAAAGAGCAAATCGTTCTTGTGGAGCCAAAGAAATTTTATTACAGAAATAGTCCTGTGATTTTCGGGGGGGTGGGGGGGAAACTTAGCAGGATATGTTTGTGACTCAACTAATGAAGTTAATTTATTTTTGCAGCTAATGGGGATTTGCATAAAATTACTGGTTTGCAGGAGGTGTCTGTTCTTTTCATGGCCTGTGAGGAGGATTTAATCCAGGGTGCATCTCCCCCAAAATTTGATCAATTTGGATTTCATTTTTTTTTTTTTTCACTTGGGGGTGTGTCAGTGCCTGGGCAGATCTTCAGCAGTCTCAGTTTTATCAGAGTCATTCTTTTAAATGCTCCCAGGACCTACATTTATTAGTCTTAATTAATGGCTCATTAATTTTCTGTTAACCCTTGAGGTTTTCCCTTGGCTCTGGGGGATTTTTTTTTTTCTACCTTTTGGTTCCTGCCCTTTGTGGAAGCAGCTTCCTGAGCTGCTTTTATAGGAGGATTATTTAAGAAGTCCTGGAAAGGAAGGGGAAGCAAATAATTAACCTCTTCTGCCTCTGCAACATTCCTGAGGATGGAGATTTTGGGCCTCCCAAGATTCCTGTGGGAAGTTTCAAAGGGAACATCTCCCTCCCTTTTCCAGTGAACTAGATAAGACTGCGCGAGATTAAAATTTCAAGACGCTGAAAATAGCAGGATCTGGTGATTCACAGGTGCAGGAAAAGTGGCCGTTCTAACCGTCAGAACATCTCTCAATAATTCAGATCAGTGGCAGATATTCAGGATTTGTCCAGCATCCCCTGTGAGCAGAACTTCCCGAGGGGTGTGGAGTGTAAAACGCCTCGGCTGAGCCACGCTCCCACCAGTGTCAGCACCCCCCTGGGCCCAGGTAATGCAGGGAGAGGGGGGAAAAAAAAAAGGATTCACAGGGAATTATTTCTCCTCTCTGTGCCAGCCAGACCTTTCTGCCAGGTTTTTTTTTGGGGTTTTTTTGGTGTAAAAATCATCAAGGTGAATCATGGCAGCTCCATGGGCACCGTGCAGAAATGTCAGGCTTGCAGCGAGTAACCACGAGAAAAATGCTGTTTGAAACGTTATTGTCCAAAGACAGAGAATGAAAGGGGAATTTACAGGGACACAGCTGAAAAAGTCACTGCCTGAATGGTCTCTGGAAGGTATTGGCAGCCTTCATAAATCACAAACTGAGTCGTTTAAATTTGAACTGATGCATGTGGATTTGAAAGGCAGTTTAACAAGCACTCAGTGTGGTTTGAGTGTTGATAACGAGTTAAATAATGTGATAAATGTTTGTTGAACTGGAGTGCTTAAGAGCAACGAATTAACATTTGCTTTGTGCTTCATTAATTTGCTGCAACACGGTGGAATTTCTCAAGTTGGCAAAGTTTTGTCTGAGGTGGAACCTCCTGGGTTATCAGTTTGGTCTTTTATGGGTGACACTTTCTCAGGAGTTTCTTGTGCAGGTGCCTGTTCACTTTAAAAACTTTTTTTTTCTGCATCTGTTGAAACGTGATAAAGATACAAAAATTGCAAAAATAATTCTCCAGCTTTGCTGTCTTTTTTAATTCTAGAGGAAGAAATTCCATTAGCCTTTGAGAAATACAAACACTGCCGTGAATTTTCTTCGGATTCTTCCTTTTGTGGCTCTCAAGACACCTCCTCCACAGCGTTCAAGACTTTCACCACAGCCTGTGAGGAGGAGAGGAGCCTGGAAATTCCAGTGGTAGCTCCAAGAATTTGCCCGTTTGGACTGAAAGAACCTGTAAGTCAGAAAATAACTTACACCGGGAGTTCCTTTAAATATCCTTCTCGTGTTCCTTAAAAATGTTTTGGGCTATATTTTTCCCTAAAAAAATAAATGCAAGCAGGGAAATTCTTGCAGGTCTTTGTGAGTAATTTTGGAATCGTGGCTCTGTTGATGAAGTGGGGAATGCCCTGATTGGTTTCAAGGCAGATTATGCAAAGATTTGGGTTCCTCTTGCTTGTGAATGTTGGCTCTTCCCTGCCCTCCATCCCTTCTCTGGCTGTGAGGAATTTCCACTTCCCAGCCTTTGGAATCTCAGAATGCAGGGAGTGATAAAAACCTGGGAAAAGCCGGGTTTGGATGAGCCCTTTGATCAGGGCTTGGTGCTTTTCTGCACATAAAATGTGCCCAACCTCACCAGCTCTGTCCTGTCACAGCCCCTCCCTTCGCAGTGCAGAGTTTCCTGAGCTCACTGCAGCGATTTCCACGGATCTTTTTGGGCTCTGAAGGTGCTCCCCAGCCCACGGCATTATCTCCAAATTGTCTTTTGCAGACAGTTTTTGTATTAAATTGTTGCCTTTTCACCTTTTCCCGTTGTTCCCGCCGCCGGGGTTGTCGTTTGAAGATGAAATCAGGGTTTGCTCAGGCAGGGCAGCAGGCAGGGCTCGTTGTGTGCCCGACCTGACACGGGCAGGGCTGTGTCCTGCTGCTCCTGGGCCACAGCGCTTGGAATTCATTAAATTCATTAAATTCATTCTTTTTGCCGAGCTGCCCTGAGTGCCTCTGCTGATGCTTGTCCAAAATCTTATTCTAGAATTAAGTGCACATTTCCATTTTGAGGGCAGCAGGGGGATTTGCCTCTGGTTACAAATTCTTAATTCTGGGGGGGCTCTTCTGATGGACAGATGTGCCTGTGCTTTAATAATGAAAGATTCCAAGCAGAGAGTGGGAGCTGAAGAAATCTTGGAACTGTCCAGTCGGAAAATTCCCATCCAGTTTCCCATTCAGAGTGTTGGAATAAAGATTGTGGAGCTGATGGTATCTCACAGCTAAAATATGAGTGCACTGCAGCCTGAGCAAAATTTTTGACACAGCTCAGTCTTACTCTATTTTGGTATTCTGAACTGATGGAAAAGCTTAGTTTAAAATTTAATGGTCAGCTCAGGCTTTAATTGAAGGTTCTGCCTCATTTTGGGTTTGGGATGTTGAAGGGGGAGGATTGAAGATCAGCAGTTTTTCAATTTAGCTTCTTGTGTTTTATTCTGTTTGATCCCGCACAGGTTGGGTTGCCACCAGTTGCTTCATCCCTGAGAAACACCAGGCAGGCACATGGTGAGTCTTTCATCCCAGCCCCAGCCAAAATAAATTGTTCAATAAACAGAGAAGCGGATTTGAAAGGAAATTCAGCAGTCTGTTAATTATTTTTTCCTTTTTTTTTCTTTTTTCCCCCCTTCTTTAGGTGCTCCCGGATGTCTCTTTTTAGAGGGATAAATAGCTTTGCACTCAGCCATGTACTGCTGGTGCTAATTGGGTTATGGATTTTGTGTTTGCACCTGCAGCCTGAGAACTCTGACCTCTAAATCAACCTCTGTTTGAAGTGTAAATACTGCTGCCCTCCAATTCCTGATACAGCACCGGGAGCTGAATGTGCGAGTCTGGCTCGAAGTGATTTTTCCGTTACGGAATTATTTAGGGGAAATTTTGATAAAATGTGAATGAGCTGGGCTCGTGCAGGGTGTTAAATGAAATATGTAAGCACGATGCTATCAGAGTGTAAGCCTATGTCACAGTTATTAAAGATTAATCACTGCTAATTAACTAGAAATTTTTTTTTCTCTGTCTCAGCACTCTCAGAGGCATCTCTCCCCTCCATTGATGAGCTGCCTCCGCCAGCCCAAGAGCTGCTGGATGAAATTGGTAAGAGGCACTTCACCCCAAACGTTGGGAGGCTTCCCAGCTGTGCTCAGTCAGGATTCCTCCCAAACCATTGGCTGCCAAAGTACACCAGAGCTTCCAAATTCGTTGCAGTCCGTGATTAGGAAGCTGGGCATCAACAGATTAAATAACTGGCAAGTCCTTGAAGGCTCTGCATTCCTCTGAGTGGTTCCTGGCTGCTGCTGACAGCACACTGAAGGGCAGGTGGAGTTGAACACGGAGTGGAATTTGGTGTACACTGAATTTTTCAAAGGTGTCCTGGAGCAATTCGTGTTCCCCATTAGAGGAGGCAGCTGCACCCCCCCCAGGTGTCTGTGCAGAGCTCAGTGATTTACATTTCTTTTTGTGTTCACACACGTCTCCTGTCAGAAAGTGTAAAAGCTCTGCGTGGTTTCCACTGGGAGGGTGTTGGAGAAGAGTTTGCTTTGCTTAGCCATCATTAAGCTCTTCCTAAATTAACACCAGACCTTGGGATAATTAAAATGTCCATCCTGACCTTATTTCCTCATTCACCAAAACGAGAACCTGTGGAGATGGGCATCATCAGTGGTGCCATTAATGATGGTCAGGGGCAGTTTATAAGGTTAATATATAAAATAATTATAAATCAGGTACAGCTTTTCCTCTAGGGTTGGATGGACGGAGTTATGTGGTGCTTTAGTGTGTGGTCAACCTAGATCAACGTGGAAATCACGCTGTTTTTAACAGAACACTTAAAGGAGCAAGATTCCCTCACTCCAGGATTGGAAGGGATGGGACTGCAAGACTCCAGAGTGCAAGTGAATGGTTGGTTGCCAACAGTCCCAACGTAGAGATTAAAAATAGCAAATTCCATTTGCCTTGCTGCACAGAGCCTCTGAGCCCTCGTCACTGTGTGTTCAGCTGTGACAATTAACTGCAGTTTGCAGCCTGGTGCCCCCACCAGTGTTTGCTGCCTTTTCCTTCTGTGTTCCCTCCAAAGTCCACGTGGGAGGTTTTGCAGGTCTTAACCAGGAGAATTAATTTCCTGCTTTTATCGTGCCACTGTAGCTGGTGCTGTGTTCAAACACAGGTGACAACACCCACAGGAGGGAGAGGTGCTGGGTTTTGATGTCAAACCCATTGAAGTTTCCATTCTGGGAGGGTGATTCAGTTCAGGAAGTGGCCAGTGCACCCTGCCCGTTAATGTTCCTAAATTCTCCAGCATGAAATAACTCCTCTGATTTCACAGAGTAAGAAAATAGCTTCCACTGGGGGTAATGAATATTGTATTTCCTGCTCCGTTACAAAGACAGCAGAGTGGTGGATCTTTGTGCTGCTGCAAATGCAAATGGTGCTAAGTGGGGAATCATTTTTAGATGTACAACAAGTCGTGTCAGAGGAGCAGAAAACCTAAATGTTTATAGGCTGTGCTTTTTCTTTCCTCCTGTGAGTCACAAAGTGAGCAGCAGTAAGAAAAAAAAAAAAAAAGGCAGACAAAAAAAGACAAAAAAAAAAAAAGGCAGACAAAAAAAGACAAAAAAAAAAAAAGGCAGACAAAAAAAGACAAAAAAAAAAAAAGGCAGAAGATGAGTTAAGTCTGTAAAAAGCTAAATAGCACAGTCACTTGAGAATGATGCTGGCACTCGTTTGGTTACCCTACAGCTTTGTTAAATCTTTTCCTGAGGGATGGAAGTTTGGTTGGGAGCTGCTTGTTTTTAGGGGGAGAGGACTGCAGCAGGCTCTTGCTGGCTGCTCACTCACTGTGGTTTTCTTGTATTTGCATAAAGCACGGCTATTTCAGACTCCCATTTTTTTTTGTGGCAGCCTCGTGCCTCCCGCTTATCACAGCCCAGCAGAAGGGGCTGAAATATTCCCCATTAGCCTAAACCTGAGTTTAAGCCCATCACCATGAATTTCCAGATCAGGAAATTCACCATGGGATGCCCTTGCCACCCCCAGAGCTCCTGGAGCTGTTGGGTCTCTCACTGTCTTCAACCCTAAGCCTGATTTTTGTGGGGAACAGAACTTGCTGATAAGTCTTTGAGGATTGGAAATCCCTGGATTTTGATCAATAGGCAAACCAAGTTGACATCCTCAGGTTCCCCTTGGCTTTCTCTCCCATATCTGGGGTTGGAAGGGGGAAGATTAAAGATTCATTTCCACGTGCATTTTGCATTTCAGTGGGAAACAAAACGTTGAGTCCCATGAACCTGGAGATGTGTTGGAGTGAAATATTTATCTGGGCCTTGCTGCTGGCCACCTTTGAGTGCAGATAATGGGATTTTGTTTATCTGGTAGAAAATCAGGCCACTTAGGAAAGAGTGATTGAGAAGTGGGCAACTAGAAATTTCCCAAGTGCAGCAAAGAAAACAATGTTTTAATGTCTTTATTATCTTCCTTTGATACTAAAATCTTGCTGTTTATGTGAATAGCTGCTGATCAAGTTAAAATGGAAAACAGAGAGTCAGAAAAAGAGTCTGAGAGCAGTGAGAAGGCAAAACAGAGTTTATGGACTAAGGAGTCATTTAATCTAGCAGAGGAGACAGAAAGGTATGAAAAAGGATGGGAAGGCTTGTTTGAGTTAAAAACGTAGAATTTTAACAAGATTTGGTGCTCACAGAAATAACTTTAAATACCCTTATGACTGTTTGATTTGAAAATTCGCAGCACGACCCTTGCCACCACCCCTTTGAAATCTTTTTATTTGGCAGGGCTCACTCCAGTCTCGATGATATTTTGGAAAGAATGCTCCATGCAGGAGATGAGGAGATCCAAGAATGGCCTCGGGGAGACGCTCTTGGGTGAGCTGATAATTTACATTTGTGCTCAAGGGTTTGTTTTGTGTGCTGTGCACAGATCTGTGCAGGACCTCTCAGCAGCTGGGCTGGGACTCCTTAGGGAGTGGAGTGTCAGGGAACTTGCCTGGAGACATCAACGTGAACACTCCTACTAAATTGAGAGGGGAGCAGAACATTTTGTTAATACAACTTCCTGTGGGTGGAAAGCAAATACTTCAACAGGTTTGGGAGGCAGCGCTTGGTCTTCACAGAAATCAGAGATAATTTGACAGAATGGGGGAATTTTTTGAGACAGAGAAAATGTGCATTAAGAGAAAGAGAGTCATGAAAGCTTTTTATAAAGAAGAGTTTGTGGAAATGGCTGTGCTTTCGTGGCAGCACGTTAGGAAATTTGAAGAACATGTCAGAAGTCATTTAAACATCATTTCAAGGAAAAGATTCATGTCCCAAATAACTATTTTTCCTCTTAGAGCTAAAAGATCAGAGCCCAGTAACTCTGAACAGCTCCACAGTGAATGCTCATAAGTCATCCCTGACTTCTGTCTCACTGAGGAACTTGAGACATTCTCGAGTTTGGCATCAGAATTTTCTATTTCATCCCGTTAAGAGAAAAAAACCCAAAAAAAAAGGAGGATGGTACACAAAACTCTATCATTCAAGGGCTGCCAGCCTGCAGGATCCAGAAGATGCTGGAAGGAAGAATGGAGTAGAGGAGAGCAGAGCCTGGGCTGGAGACCGAGCAGCAGGAAACTGTGCAGGGACTTCAGCAGGTGCTCTTTGTCTGTAGAGCTGCTTTGAAATGTCCCCAAATCTCTGGTTACTTTTGGAAATACTGATGGTAATTTTTAAGCGTGGGAGCCTGGGGGTGACATCACTGTGCTTGTTGTTGCACAGCATCAGCAAGCTGTTTCCTGTCAGAGCTCCACAGCTGGGATTGGGCTCCAGGGATTGAAACCAGGGTTGGTTTCTGATCACCACGAGGGTCCTGGGTGATGCACCAGGAGCAGCTGCTCCGTTTGTGGCTGAATGAATGAAGCAGAGAAAGCTGCAGCACTCGATTCACTTGCTGTCTCTGGGGTGTTGTGTGGCTTTTATATCCTGAGCTGAATTTCCCTGTTTTTTTAGAGGATCACCCCAAGGATCAGAAATCCCACCCCCAGCAGCAGCTGGCTGCAGCTCCGCCCTTCAGGTGAGACTCTTCTGTGAGTTAAACTGGAATTGTGGTAGAAATTTATGTGTGGCATGAGCTGCATTTCCTGTTTTCCACGAAAAAGAGGCACTAGAAAAAAATCCCATACCCTTCATCTTGTAGTTTAGATAAGAAAAAAACAACTGCATAACCAATTTTTTTCTCCTTTTTTTTTTTTCTTTTGTCCCCTGCAGGATAATCGTTTTGGATGAGAGCTCTCTCCATGATTAAAATACAGAGTGAATAAGTTCCACACATCACCTGCTTGCTGCTGCTGCCTGCACAGTGTTTAGTCTGTGAATTACAGCCCTTTCTGGCCACATAAACACCTGGAAAGCTCAGACTTCCTTGAACAGCAGAAAAAAAACCACCTGATGCTCTGTGTTCTGATGTGGTTTGTACTGGTTTGATGCCATTGTTGCATACCCAGGCAGTGTCAGTGGTGCAGAAGTGAAGTGTTCTTTGCTGTCACATCCTCATGAAACTGCTTTTTATTCTGCACGTGCACGTTCTCATCAGCTAAAGAATTTTTCTTGCTCTGTTGCATGATGCAGTTTTCACATTAAAGACAAAATGATTGTAGTTCTGTGGGCTGCCTGGTGCTGCTCAGGCACTGAAATGTTTCCATGCTGGAGCGTTACAGCCCATGTAGTGTCTGTTTTTTCCTTGCTCATTAAATTTAACAAGGTAATTTCTTGTTTTCTCTTTACTTAGTGCTTTTGTGATCTAGTGTTGAACTGATTTGACTGATTAAAGGGATTAATTGCTGTGCAAAAAGCTAATGAGGGAGAGGCAGCGTTCTCCAGAGATTGCAAGTGCAGCAATATGTTCCCTGCCAGCATCAGACAAGAACGTGAAAAAAATATGAGGTTGTTGTGAAGATACCTGATGTTTAATTCAACCACATTTTTGGTAGGCCTCATCCAAAGGAAAAAAAGAAATAAAATAAAATCCCTGGATATAATTTGAGTTTGGATGAGAATTTTGATAGGCACGGCAATTTCATGCTGAACACTTTTTGGTGATAAACGCTGTTCAAGGTGCAGGAGTGAAGGTTGTCCTGTTCCCTGACAGACACAGGGGTGTGAGATGGTTTTGCACGTCTGGGTGTGTCAAGTTTTGCATCTTCATTCCTGTTTTTGCAAGGAAATGCTCCGATTTTGCACCTGTTGATTTGGTTTAACAACATTAATAAAAGTTTCCAAGGTTATTGTGCTGCCATGTGGTTCTTTTCTGGCTTGGAGGTTCATTTTTGGGGTCGTTTATGTCGGGTTTTTCGCTTGTTTTTAATGCTGCTAACCATCATCAGACCATGATACAGCCAGGTACTGATAGAGCTGCTCCAGGGAGGATTGCTGCAGAGGTGGGGGAGCTTTCTGAGCAAAGATCAAGAGAAAATAAAAAAAATCTTTCCTGTGTTTGTCCTGTTGTGGCAGGGACAGAGCCACAGAAGCGCCTCAGGGTAACAGCGAGGCCTAGACCAGGCCTCGCCCCGGGCTGTGACACAATTCTGTCCAAAAAAAACCTTTAATATTTTCTAACCCAGCCTTGTACCAACCTGCATTCTCTGTGTGGGACTTGTGTGCTGCAGGCAGAAAGGTTTTTATTCCTGGCAGGAGCTGCTGGAAGGAGATCCTGCTCCCCCCGGCCCTGGGGGCCGTGTCACCTGCCGGCATTCCGAGCGCCAAAGTTCAAATTGCAAATTTTTATTGCGTGGAGCCTGTCCTTGGTGGCTCGTGATTCATAACTGGGGGTCATCATCCCCCCTCACTTTGGGCAGCGTTTTTGTTGTGTTTTGATCTTGTGCAATTAAATAAAAAGCAGCTGAAGCCTGTGGGGCCTGCAGCGATGCGGTGGAGAGCGGCGCACGGACGTTCTCACACGCACAGAATTATCCGTCGCTTTTTGGGCTGCAACATGTGAAATCTCAGCTTCCTGCATTTCCTTAGGAATAGAATTCCTGTTCTATTTTATCTGTGGGACCAAATGGTGAGCAGACTGTGAACTGTTTTCCCCTATCTTTTTTTTTTTTTTTTTTTTAATCTTCACGTGGAGAATTTTTATTTCTGTTGATGGCGGGCCTTTCAAGCAGCCCCACGGCCTGTCTGATCTCCTTATCAGGGCCAGAACACAACAGAGATTTCAGTTTTCTCGGCTGCTTTTGCTTCCCCAGCTTTAAGTTCAGCACGGACGTGAAATCATCCTGATAATGTAAAGCATGGGCACAAAAGCTGTAATTAACAGGGACAATTAAACGAGGACCAGCACAAGACAGCGGAGGAGATCAGAGGGGACAATCTAATGCTGCTTTTCAGCTTCCCAGAGAATGAAAGCCCAATTAATTAAATTAAAACAGTTGATACTGAGCTGTTCTAATTCCTCTCTGAGCCGTGTGAGCTGTCGTGCACAGCAAGAGAGAGGGAGGCTGAGGCACAGGGATGAGGATGAGGATGGGGATGAAGATGGGGATGGGTGTCCTGTCCCCCCACACCACGTCATGGAACCATGGAATGGTTTAAATTGGAAATCACCATAAATATGATTTAATTCCACCCCTCTGCCAGCTTCCACTAGTCCAGGTTGCCCCAACATGTTTAATTCCTTTGTGCTGGTTTGGGGATTTTTTTTTTGTTTTATTTTTGGTTTGAAGCAGAGAATGTCAGACGGTGAAAAAAAAACCAACCCAAACCCTCAGTCTCCCAAATCTCATCATCCTCCATGGCAGTGCAAATTGCTGGGGTGCCTGGCTGTGGATCACCTCATTTTGAAAGCAATTCAAGGGTGCAGGATCAAAAAAAATCTGTAACAGACAACTCTGAAGGCAGGCAGACTTTTTTAGAGATAGAGGAACTGGGTGAAACCCAGTTTCAGCGACTTGCTGTCTTCAATATCGCCTTTAGAAGCCTTTCCTGGGCTCCTGAATGACAGACTCTGCCTCCAAAAACAGAAGTGTGATTGCAGCTGGGGTAGATAAACGCTGTGATTTGAGATTTAAGATGAGGTGTGAAGCTGCCGAGCCTCGTGGAGGTTTTTTTATCTTTTATTTTATCCTTGCAGGCTTTGGCATCCTTTGTTTGCTGCTGGTGGGCAGCGGTGCCTCTGCTGTGCCTTGGGGCCTGTTTTTACTTGTGTTTTCACCCTTGCTGGGAAATCAGTGGATTCAGACCTTTCCTTATTGCATTAACTCTAAAAAAATAAAATAAAAATTCACTTTGTGTCTGTTTTTTTTTTTTTTTTCTGGCTTTCTGTAGCGACGTTTGTGGCACTTGCCACGAGGGATGTGCCAGCTCTGGTGGCAGGAGGGGATGTGTTTTCTGTCAAACCCTCCATCAGCCAGTAAAACAGATGAACTGCTCAGTGTTTATTAGTGTTTATTAACACAGTTGGCTCTTAAACATTCCTGCTGGGTTCATGCCAGATTTACAGCGTCTCCCTGAAGTTCACAGCAGGACCAGGCACTGCAGGCGGGGCTGGGTCTGTGTGGGGATGGTGGCAGACCCATGTTCCACCTGACCCTGGCCCAAACAGCGACCTGGGATGTTGTTGTGCACTGAGGAGAAATTACTGTTCATTTTTTTATTTTGTGTTCTTGAAAGGCTCCAAGGTGAGGGGCTGGGAGGGAGGAGGGGGCTCCAGGGGAGAGGGAAATAGTGAAAATCTGGTTTCTCCCAGGATGGGATGGCTCCTCACCTGCAAGAAGACACTGTCATGTCTTTTTTTTTGGGGGGGAGGACCTCTCCAACCTTTGAGAGCCCCCCATCAGCTCCACCCCGAGCCCCCCTGTGCTGCTGTGGGTGGCACAGGCAGATCCTGGAGCTGGCACTGGGGCAGGCAGGATGTGGCAGCTGTCACACAGGGTGGGACGGTGTCACCTTGTTCCTCAGCCCCTCTGCAGCCACCTGGGGACTGGGGGCAGCTGGAGAGGTTTTCCCCATCCCCAGGGGGTGGTAACCACAGCACAGCATCCCCAGCAGGCAGCTCTGGAACTGGGCAGGGAAGGAAGGAAGGGACAGGTTATTTGTGGCAGCAGAAATCCGGCGTCAACCTCGAGGCTCGGCAGGTTGGACGCTGGTTATATTTTGGGAAAGATCTCTGTCTATTCCCAGCCCAACTCTCGGCGCTTTATGGACAATAAAAGTTTCATTCTGTTTGCTTTGTGCCTCCAACGAGCAGCTTGTGATCCAACATTAAGTTTGCCTGACCCCATAAAACCGTGGAAGCGGAAAATGAGCTCTTGTTCGGGCTCGCAGGCTGCTCCCTCCCTTTCCATTTGATTCCCCAAATCCTCGCTGCTTACACAGCAACCCCGGGATCCAGCCTGTGGCCGCGCTTCCACATAGGACAGATGGTTCCTCCAGGATTTTGGGGCCTGTCAAGCTGTTCTCCAGCAGTCCCAGAGGAGCTGTGGGGGGTTTGTTCAGAGCTCTCTCACCTGTTTGTTCATGAAGACGTAGATGATGGGGTTGTAAACCGTGGCCGTCTTGGAGAAGTAGGAGGGCAGGGATGCCAGGGCTGGCTGGATGACAATGTCCTTGGTGGTGGCCACCACCAGCGCGAAGGTGGTGTAGGGCAGCCAGCAGGTGAGGAAGGCCACCACCATGGCCACCACCATGCGTGTCACCTCCTTCTCCGCCTGCTGTGTGGTGTTCGACTGCTGCTGCTGCGCCGCGGCCTGCGGGGAGTTTGGGGGAGAGGGAGACGCCTGTGAGCAGCTTGGAAAAGCCCTCCCATCCCTGATGGCACTGCCAGGAGGTGCCAGCTGTCCCCAAAAGCCGCCCTGAGGAGGATGGAGACGCTCCATCCTGATGGAGACGCTTTGGGAGCAGGACAGCGCGGGCTCACCCGAGCCGGGCGCACTCACCGCCCGCAGGGTCAGCAGCAGGTTGGCGTAGGAGAAGAGGATCAGGCTCAGGGGCATCACAAAGCAGGTGACAAACAAGGCCAGGATGTAGCTGCTGTTGTTGCTGCCGCCCGTGTACCAGTTGGGCCCGCAGGAGGTTCTCAGGCCTGCAATAAAGGGTGGGGATGAGCCTCAACCAGTCTGGGCTTGGATCAGGGCTCAGGGATGGGCTCCAAAACAGCCATGCCACCCGTGCACCTCTCACATTTCCATCCCCAGGGGCCTGGAGATCAGCCACTGAGGGGTTTGGGCTGCCCAGATGCCCTCTGTGGTTTGTTGTGGGGCTGTGCCAGGCCCCTACAAGAGCAGGTGTGCGCTGGGTGCTGCTCCAGCAGCCAGAGCAGCTCCTGGCTCCAATAAGAACGGCTGCACAGTGTCCTGTGGTGGGGAACATCCAAACAACAGCCTCCAGGAGAGGATTATTGGCTGAGCAAGCAGGAGATATTAACAGGAGAGATTTACCCTTTAAACTCCACCACAGACCCTCTCCAGCTACCCCAGGCTGGTAAAACAAGATGCAAGGAGACACCACCAGTGCAGTGTGATGCACGTCTCCCCTACCTTCAGGCACGTAGCTGCTCCAGCCCAGGAGTGGTGGGGTTGTCCAGAGCAGGGACCAGCCCCAGGTGAAGGCACAGCCACTGACAGCGTGCCGGTGCTGGAACCTAAAGTCTCCCAGGGGTCTGCAGACCACCAGGTACCTCTCCAGGGCCAGGATGGCCAGGGACCACAGCCCCACGATGCCTGTGGGGACAGCGAGGGGCTGTGTCTCAGGGACAGGTTCTGCTGCCTCTGCTGGGACGCGGTAGATGACGATTTAGTTCAAGTAAATGTTTGGACGAGCAGTCAGATGTGGTTTTTTACTTACAGCCTGGGATATTTGGCTGTTAAAGACTGATTTTGGCACCACTCCTCCCACAGCAGGGACGACTGTGGTATTTGGCCCTCAGAAATGAAGTTGGCAAGGGGTGGGCTGTGACGCCCCGTGGTTACAACAACAGAGTGTCCTCGAGGAGAGGTTCTGTGCAGTTTCCTGTCCCTGGCACAGCAGCCAGCACCCATGCAGTGCATCCCAAACCAGGATTCCCCAGGTGACACTTCCCACTCTGTCAAGGTGACATTTCCCACTCTGTCAAGACCAACGCTGGACGTGTGGTGACCTGGCAGAGCCAACCATCTCCCCAACCCTTCCCTGCTCTAACAAAGACCTGAAGGACACGGATTTCACAACGTGGGGAAACGCCTCCAAAGCCCCCTCAGCTAAACCCAGAAGCAGCGAGGCAGGCGTGGAACCCACCCCCTTACCTGTGAGGGACACCATGAAGCCCTCCAGCTGGCAGAGGCGCTCCCCAAACACGAAGAAGCCGCTGATGTTGTTGGAGAGGCTGACGGAGCTGCCGCAGAGCGTCACCAGCAGGTTGGCCACGGCCAGGTTCACCAGGATGTAATTCAGGGGCGAGCGCAGCTTCTTGTGCCTGACGGACACCACGATGACCAGGCCGTTGAGCACCGAGGCTGAGGCCACCACCAGCCCCATGAGCACGGCCACCCCCAGGTACATGGCCCTGGGGGCCTGGTGGGGCCACTGGGGGCCATCAAAAGGCCCTGGGGTGACGTTCTGGGGCTCCTGGGTGCCGTCCATGGAGCAGCAGCACCTGGGCCAGGTGAGCTTCCCCAAAAGCAGAGCCTCTTTATAGGGCAGGAGGGGCTGACGTGCCCCAGAGCAGCTTGGCATTCAAATAACCTCTAAGCTTCATTTTAATCTGAAAGGGTTTGTCCTCCCGCTTTTTGTAATCAGCTCTTTATTCCCAAGGGGATAAAGAGTGACTTAAAACAAAAATCTGATGGCTGAACAGAGCATCATTTAATTGAGTAAATATTTTTTTTTTTTCCCTTGTGCTTTCCAGGTGGATTTTCCTGTAAGCTTGGCCTTGGCACCTGGGGCTGGACAGCATTCCCCTGTGCCCTGGGTTTGCTGGGCTTCAAGGCCATTAAATACATATTAAACATAAATAAATATAAATATACATGTAGTATATATACTTAATTGGGCCATATATATGTATTTTCTCTCTCCATATAGATATCCCCATATATATGTTTTTTATAAATACATATATAGTATTTATGCTACATTGGGCCAAGCAGCCCCCAATGCTCTGGTTTAAAACCATTTCCCCCAAAAGAATCCTTGCCAC
>VXBN01014975.1:29443-120451 GCA_013397395.1 Sinosuthora webbiana
TTTTTTTAATTTTTATTTTTTTTAACCTTTTTTATTTTCGGTTCCCATTATAAATATTAACAAACCTGACCAAAAGTACACAGATAAGGTAATACCGAAATACAAAAAAGTCTCTCAGGATGCAGGTAAGGACGGTTTCTGCAGCCTTCACATGGTAGCAAAACATTGGTATCAAACATTTCACGAGGCCTGGCATGACAACCACCGAACTCTGCATGCAGCTGGGACGAGGGACGGAGTGTCCACTTAGAAAAGACCGGGGTACAAAGTGAAGGAACCCACACACACGTGTCCTGCTCCACCTCAGGCATCAACCAGTTTCATAGGCTGGGAAAAAAAAAGGATGGATTCAAAGGAATTTTGCCAGAAAAGGGAGGCAGGCACAGCCATCCTGGTGCTCCTGGAGCTTCCCTGGAAGCCCAGACCCCAACCAGGCTTTAAGGTGCTGCACCAGAAAGGATTTAGTGGGAACATCCGACTTGACAGGCTGCCAGCATTCAAATAAAACCCATGCATATCTGCAAGGATGCATTACAAATATTGAGTTATTAAAAAAAAACCCCTATGAATATTTTTTGTTGTTTTTTGTTGTTTTTTTTTCTTTTATCTCCCCCCTCCCCCAATATCAAACGAGGTGTAACACAATCGCCACTTGGAAAAGTAAACACAGGTTTCCAGAGATTCCACTGCTTCCCAAAAAAAAAAAAAAAAACCAAAAGAAGTTGGCAAAACACAGGGCTTGGAAGATGTGGATAACTGAGACCCGTGGGGAAAGAGCAGCTCTTCCTAAGCAATCATTGTTTAAAGGCTTCAAAACATTTTGGGAATGGTGCAGCATTTCCTAGAAAGTTGTAGCTCATCCCACTGGTGGGATGAGGACGAAGAGACCAGCCAAGGTGGATCACAGAAGATGATAGCTGGGATTATTATAATATTAACATATCATTACTGTGCCATATTAATATTACCGTGCCACACACAGAAAATTTATTTGGTTTGGACCCTGCTTGAGGCAGAAAATGAATCAACCTCAGGGCCATGCCGAACTACAAACACAATTCCAGCTCAGCTCCGAGGCTCAGCATCTCCACAATTTAATGGATGAATTGGAAAGGAATGAAAAAGGTAAAAAAAAGATAGAAGAATTCAGCCTGGAAGCTGGCTTTGCTGGAAGAGCAGCCGTGCTGCTGCATGGCACGGTTTCATTAAGGAGGGCGGCTGCTGCCGGTCCTGGGAAGCAGGAGCAGCCAAGGCTGTTCCAGGGAAGCTTTTCACTCTGCCTCCCAAACGTGAAGCTGCCTGATCCCAGGAGGAAAACTGTGCTCTGCACGGCCCTGCTGCCTTCATGTGAGATACTGGAGAGGACGAGCACAACACCCCCGGCAGGAAAGCAAACACACTCTTTCCATGTTTACACAATCATTCCAACGGAGGAGCTTTAAATGCAAAAAAGAGACTGTTTAGGCCCAAACCACAGAGACTGACAAACCACCAGAGATATGGCACAAGCTGCCTCGAGGAGACAGTTCCGGGTTTCGTGTGTGTGTGTTTTTTTTTAGGGGGACGCCTTTTGCCAATGCCGGACACACACGGACGCTGGACGGACTGCATTCATTTGTTGCCACTGACTTTGCAAGGCAGCGAGAAGGTTAACAGAGTACAGCCAGGATTTGGGAGAGGAGCCGGGCTGCAGTGCATGCAGGGGTGCACACCTGCGTGGGTGTGAGCGTGAGTGTGCACGTGCACGCTTCGAGAGTGGGGCCGTGAGTGCGGGAGAGGCGTTTCGGAAAAAGCCTTGCCGAGAGCGAGCCACCTTGTCGCCTTCTCCCCCTGGGAAGGGCTTCCCCTGCAGCCAGGCCCTGCTCTGGGGTGTCCTGCTGTCCTGGCTGTCCCGGGATGGCCAGGATCCAGAGCTGGGAGGAGCCCCGAGGCTGTGGAGCTGCGGCCCCGCGGGGCTCAGTCGCTGAGGACGGCGCCCGGCAGCTCGTTGGTCAGCGTGTGCCAGCGCTCGATTTTCTTGTCCTTGTTTTTCAGGCAGTCGAACCAGTGCTTCAGCCGCTCCCCTTTGGCATTAATTCCTAACACGACTCCGCCTTGGGAGGGAGACAGAGAGAGGGAGAGAGGTGTGGGGGGGGAGAGCCTCAGCTCTGCTGAGAGATGCCCAGGGACACCGGGGGATGCTGGAGGGAGCCGGGTGATTCAGCATCCTCGCAGCATCCGACCTGATGTGAAATCCAGCCCAAATTTCCCACCCCCCCTCAATGGCTGTGATCTGGGACGTGTCCCAGGCAGTGCCCCAGGGCCAGGCAGTGCCCCAGGGCCAGGCAGTGCCCCTGTCCCTTGTGCCAAGGGCTCACTGCAATCACAGAGGCTGTAGGAAGGCACCGGGCATTTGTCAGTGATAAATCACAATGACCAGCAACAAAATCACAACAAGGCCAGACATCCAACAGAGATAAATGAAACCTCCCCGATAAACCTGTTTTTTTTTTTTCACTCAGAGGAAAACATCTGAAAACAGAAGGGGAGAGGCAGATGCATTTTGTCCCTGCTTGGATGCTCCTTGAGAGGCTCAGGTGCAGGAGAGGGATAAAACCCAGGGAGAATGAATGTGGGCATGGAGAACAAACGGGGAGGCTGGAGGAGCGCAGGAGGAATAAGAAGCACAGACAGTGAAGATGAATAAAAAAAGAGGCCAAGGAGACCTTCTGGAGTGTGCCACTCACCTATGAAATCGTTGGATTTCCCGATATCATAGTCCCACACAGTGACTTCTAAGGTCTTCTTTGCCAGGTCACCGTGCTTTATCTCATAGAAAAACTCCTGTGGAGGAGCAGAGGCAGAGCCAGGATGAAACAGGGGCTGGGGCTGCCCATCCTCCTCCTCGGGCTTTGCTGCCCAACCCCTCACACAGTGACTAAGTTGGTGTTTTTTACCTTTTAAGTCTGAGGTCGAGAAAAGCCCCTGGGTGAGAACCACACCCACCCCAAACCCACCTCGTTGAACTCGGGGTTCAGCGTTTTCTTCTTCACCGCTGTCTTGTGCTTGGATTTCTTGTCCTCATCTGGTTTCAAGTAACTGCAAACGAGACCAAAGCAGCCCAGTGGGTCCCAGTGGGGAGGGCAGGAGGCCACGGGTGGGGACATCTGTGGCTGCAGGACCAGCTCCTGAGCAGAGCCAGGCTGAGGTGTGTGGCTGAGCCCCCTGAACCTCCAGAACCTCCTCCCCTGCCAAAATGCTGGGTCTGGTTGGGAGGAGGCAGCATTTCCCCACCTTAGAGCCAAGCCCAGCTGCTGGCTGCCATCAGAGAGCACCGATTATCCCGTCTGCAGTCCCTAGGGGACACTGGCACCGCACTCATGCTCTCCAAACCCAGCACTGCCAGCCCAGGACCAGCCCAGACTTGGGATTGTGTGACTGGTCTGCTCAGGAGACAGGAACCACATGCAGGGTGGAAAAGGGAGCAGGAGCCAGCAGCTTTGAGCTGTTCCCCGTGGTCGTCCTGCAGCACAGCACCAGAGCTGGACTACAAACAAGCTTAAAGTGTTATCGGGCAGAGAGGGGACCTGAAATGTGGGCCAGGCCAAAGTCAACCCATCGTGGTTTTGTGCTGCTGCTGCTGCGCCTTTAAACATCAGCTCTGCTTCCTTGCTGCACGCTCCAGATCTCGCTCATAATTAAAAAATTAGGGCTGGTACCGAGAAGCATCACTTTTCTATCTGCTCTGATCCCAGCCCAGCAGATGCAATCTCCTGTGGATGGCACAGGGGACACCCAAAAGTGGCTGGGCGCAACGGGAATTGGGTTGCTCAGGAACTGAGCTTCCCATGGACATCTAAAAAACCAAGAGGGGATTTTTATACAGACACCTCAACTCCTAAAAAACAATTAAATAAGAAGGTAAAAGCGTGCTGCTGACAAACTCCATTACTGGGTCTCCCAGGTGTGGTTTCTTCAGCAGTCCTGCCTTGGCAAACACCGTTGGGGGCACTGGCCAAATCTGAGTCAGCACAGTGGGGACAAGGAGGGAGGGCAGGCACTGGGTCCCCCCTCACCAAGGCCACCCCTTTTCTGCAGAGAGTCAATTTGAAAAACGCCACCCCCCCAAAAAAACCACCAGGAGCTGTGGTCAGGCAGGGGGGACAACCCCACACCTCCAACCCCTGCGCCCACCTCACCTGCAAACTCTGCCCGATGATTGCCAGGGAAAAAACGCTCCGGGCAGAGGCAAGCTGCTGCCTGGCGGCCTCATTTGCATCTCCTAATGACAGCAATTAATTCCCGCTGCGGGGGGAGGCGGGAGGGGACAGCGGGGCCGGCGGGTGACACTCACATCTTGACGTAGGGGTCGGAGTAGCCGTTGGCGTCCATGGCAGCCAGGTGCGCGCAGCGCAGGATGCCCACCTGCAGCCCCTGCTTCTGCGAGATGTACTTGAGGGAGACGAGGATCCTGCCGCGCTCCTCCAGCGACTTGTCCTCTGTTTTATCTATCTGGGGAGGGAATGCACCCGGTCCGGGGTACAGCCACAACCAGGCACCTCCCCAGCTAAGGGATGCTCCTCCCCACGCCCCTCATTATGTTTGAGGGGGCCCAACGGCTCCGTGCTCCCACGTGCCACGGGGAGAGGCTGCTGTAACTGTGATTCCAGGGCGGGATGGGGCCCTGAACCCCCTTCACTCACCGGCAGCTGCTTCTCCAGGCAGATGTTGAAGTTTTTGGTCTGGTTGGGCTTCAGTTTCTTCAGCGGGATGCGCGTCTCCCCGATGAACTCGTTGTGGCGGAACTTGTCCTCGTCGCACACCGAGATCCTGCAAGGGGCACGGGCTGAGTGGGGGCACTGGGGAGAGGCTGCCCCCGGCACTGCAGCTCCCCTGGGTGAGGGACCGGCTGAGGTCACCCTCCCCCAGGCCACGGACAGGGCACCTCCTCTGCAGGCAGCTGGAGAACAGCTGGAATGCCGCTGGAATGCATCCAGCTGCTGGCACAGCCCGGCCAGGGCAGTACGGTGTGAGTCTCCGTGTCTAAACACACATCCCAGCCCAGGCACTGTTGGAAAAGCAAGCTGGAGCCTCAACCATCCAAAATGACTCTTCCATTAAAACATCAGAGTCATCAGGGACTAAAGGGAAATTATTTGGAGTTGCTGGAGCTGCATTTTGGCCAGCCATGGAGGCTCTTCTCATCCCTCCCTTGGTCTGGGAGAAGCCAGCTTCCCACACAGCACCTTCCCTCCTTCCCAAGGAGCTCGGGCACTGCTGGGAGCGTGGCAGCTCCCAGGGTGACCCTGGACACAGAACGGCTCTGTCACCTCCTGTCCCACCAAACAGACAAAGCCAGGAGGGATTTCCACAGCCAGGCCATGGCAAAGATCACACCTTGGGCAGGTGAAAGCTCTCCCAGCCCTGCTGGGATCTTGGGATGCATCCCAGTGACGAGGGCAGTGACGTGGTGCTGCTGAGGCTGGGCTGTTTTCCATGGAAAAGCTCTGAATGCCTTTCCCTGAGCTGGCAGCGAATGAGTCATTGCTCTGCTGCTTCCCAGCCCTCCCTGGGCGTCAGGAGAGACGACAGAGGAGCAAAGTTGGGGTTTGCAGGGAGCCTCTGCTTGCAGCTCCCGAAATCCCAGAGGGCCAGAAGGGTGCCTTGAGGGGCCAGCTGTTCCCCAGCTGTGCTGGTAATGGGGAAAACCATCCCAAAGGGAGCATCCTGCACCCCCACTGGAGCCCTGCAGGGACTGGCTGGGCTCCCTGCCCGTGAAGGAAAGGCATTTCTTTTCCCTTCCTTTCCATCCTTTCTCCCTTTTTTTTTTTTTTTTTTTAATAATGTTCTTAGAGTGTCTTCTCATCTTTTGCCCTTCGACGTCCATCTCCTCACATGTGGCACTTCTGTCCCCCAGGGACCACAGGGGAAGGGAAAAAAGCAATTAAATAATGCCCTGTGATCCCACCTGAGAGTAACTAATTGCACACCACACCTCTGGCCTGCTCATGGAAGGTTTATCCATGGGTGGGTTACCCATAGATGATTTATCCATGGGTGGTTTATCTGTGGATGCTATAGTGCCTTATCCAAGCATGGTTTGATCACCCTCATGCTCACAAACAAGTTACAATGAAGCCATGGGGATGTCTCAGTGCCACGGCAGGAGGACCATCAGGGCTGGGGAGCAGCAGAGAAAAAGGGGTTTGGAGAAAAAAAAAGATAAAAATGACACGAGCAGGAAAACAGGGAATGCTGCTCTCCNCTTAGAGTGTTTTCTCATCTTTTGCCCTTCAACGTCCATCTCCCCACATGTGGCACTTCTGCCCCCCAGGGACCACAGGGGAATGGCAAAAAGCAATTAAATAACACCCTGTGATCCCACCTGAGAATAACTAATTGCACACCACACCTCTGGCCTGCTCATGGAAGGTTTATCCATGGGTGGGTTACCCATAGATGATTTATCCATGGGTGGTTTATCTGTGGATGCTATAGTGCCTTATCCAAGCATGGTTTGATCACCCTCATGCTCACAAACAAGTTACAATGAAGCCATGGGGATGTCTCAGTGCCACGGCAGGAGGACCATCAGGGCTGGGGAGCAGCAGAGAAAAAGGGGTTTGGAGAAAAAAAAAGATAAAAATGACACGAGCAGGAAAACAGGGAATGCTGCTCTCCAGAAAACCGTGGCTGGATGCAGCGTTACTATAGATACCCACGGAAAAAAAAACCCACCCCACCACCACGGTAAAATCCTCAAAGAGAATCTCAGATACAGGCACATTATTCCCCAATTCCCCTCCTCTTTCTTGTGAGGAACAAAACGAACAAAGGAGCAGCAGCAGCTCCAGAGCCAACACTGCGCTTGCCAGGCCTGTGGAACCTTGTCCCTGTGGGCAGAGCTGGGGGGGACAGGAGGGGACATGGGCTCACACCCAGGATCTGTGTGGAAACCCAGCAATTGTGGAGTGGTGCCAGCTCCTGGGCACTCAGAGAGACAGGGTTTGGGATGGTTTACCTCTTAAAAACGTGATAACAATTCTCCTGACAATGTCCAGGTGCACCCCAGAAGCACAGCAAGATCCCAAACACAACATCCTGCTTGCTGAGAGGACTCAGGAGCCTCAGGATGGGTAAAAACCCAGGAAGGAAACATGGAAAACTCCAGTTGTGGTGGCCAGGAGAGCATCTCCAGTGTCACACTGGGAGAGACCCCACTGGGCCCTGCTTCAGTGCCCTCAGGGACATGGGAAGTCCCTTGGGGAGTAGTTTTTGGCCCATCTGCAGGGCCTGGGATCTGCCCTGAGCAGCACAGTGGGGCTGGGGACACCTCCAGGTCTCTCCCAGCCCTGTTTTCCCCGTGGCCCCTCTGGCCACCTCCCCACATTTTGTGCCCATCTGTGTGTGATGGCCAGAGGGGGTTTTGTGCCAGCTCTCCCCGTGCCTCAGGCTCAGCCCTCACTCCCAGTTCCTCTTCCCAGCTTCAGTTCATCCCCACTGGGATGGGATTTCCAGCACTGCGGTGCCCTGGCCCATCAGTGAAGGCAGAGATCTTTGAGTGGGATGAGCAGGAAGCTCCAGCCCTGGCTCTCCCTTTGGAAAAAGGCAGAATGCGATCAACACCAGCCTGGATTTCATTACGAGAAATCGACGCCATGGAATTTTTATGCCTTGGGTTAGAAAAATCAGCCCCAAGCAGCACGAGATGCCTCTGGCAGCCTCGTTCACCTTCCATCCCCAGCCTGTAACTGGAGCTTCACTCCTTTCTCGTCTCCCCTTATTAATCCCAATCCCTCCAGCCCCAGTGTCTCATTTGATATCCTCACTGTGGGGTCCTGATCTTTACGTTAAGGGCCGTGAAAACCACCTTGGAAGGAAACTAAGCAGCAAAATGAACAATCACTGCTCATTAAACTTCTCCTCCCTCCTACTCAGCCCGGGCTCCTGGGTTACAGTCCTGACTCACTGCACGGCTCCAGCAGCTGACTCACGGCTCCTGTTCCCTCACACGAGTTCCTCGGCCTCTTTTCCAGTGGGGAAAGGAGGAATGGGGGTCAGCAAGGAGCCTTTCCCACCAAAACACACAGGGCAGAGCCTGAGAGGCAGCCCCTGTGTCTAAGATCCCTTTTGGCAACATGGGAGGCTCTCCGTGAGGAGCAGGTGATGCTGGCTCTGTTTAAGGATGGACAACACCAGGCTAGGAGACAAAATGACATCTTGGAAAAGTCCTGTTTCCTCCAGAACACAAAATGAGGAACCCATCATGGGCTCCATCACAAAATGCCTCCAAAGTCTGAGCACAGAAACCACAGCAGAAGTGAGTTGTAATTACAAGTGCACCTGCAATTCCAGGCCAGCCTCATTCATCCACAGCGAAGCAATTTGGGACCCCAAACCTCGAAGTGGCTGCACTCTGCCCATTAGTCCTGATCAAATACTATTTTCTGAATAATACATTTAATGAGTCATGATGTTTGTCAAACACATGATTAAACAAAGAATTCCTGGCATTCGTGGGCTAGCTGAGCACCCCCATGAATAATGCATCACCTCGCCAATATCTCTGGATATGAATAATTGTATCCAATATCTGGCCAGCTCGGGCATTCATTATGAATGCAATTTATTTATTGTATATTACATGTATTATTTAAATGGAGGTGATTGTATTCTGCCTGTTCCAGTTCCCTCTGCAGCATTTCTCTGCCTCCCCCTGTGGTCAGAGTCCAGGTGGGAATGGGGGCTCCAGGGTGGGATGTTTCCCCCCAGTGCTGGCAGGGAATCTGTCCCCAGTCCCATCCATCTGTGCACTCCAGTGTGTTTTGCACGGCTCTGAACCTGCCTTTTCCCAGGCTGGTGGGTGGTTTCATCCCTGCTAAGCCTTGGGCTACACTCAGGGATATTTAATTCAATGAATGGATGAGACCTTTCGAGATCCTCCCACCTGCTGCGCTCCGCGAAATCCCAAATATCTGCTGGTTTTTGAGGGGGTTGGTTCATTAACAAATTCCTGCCTGCCAGTGCCATTAGCTGGGCTGCCTTCACCTCTCCTTCACCCCGGGGAGGTGAGCCCTGGTGGCTCCTTTGTGACAGCAAAGTCACTCCACCACCTTGGAAAAAGCCATGCAGGGATAAAGGGAAACACGTCTGGGATTGACATGGGGTTGGGGGGCTTGGGCAGGAGGGGATCCAAGCTCTCCAGGATGCTCTCAGCTGCTCTGACAAATGCCATTCATCCCCTCCAAAAAAGCTGCAGGCCCTGGCAGAGTGCCCCACGCCAGCACCACCCCTCCAATCCGTGCTGGACACGTCCCACCAGGTGGGCAGGGAAGATTCCTGGCTGCTTTTCCAGCTTCCCTGACTCGTCTCCAGGCTGCAGGGAGGCTCAGGCTGGCGGCAGCTTTGATCTCTGCCTTTATTTTCACATTAAAGAGACTCTGGAATTGCATCCCTTGCCCAGCTCAGCACGGGGTGGGGGATGCTCCCAGGGGAATGGTCACTGCCCCTACCCAGGGGAGCATCACTGATGCACTTTCAAGCAGCACCAGCTGCCCGGCATGAGCCTCTCCTGATCAGCACAGGGGAAAGCAGCGTCCTCCTGGCTTTGAAGCTGGTTTTTCCTGGTGGAAGAGGAGACATTTGGAGGAGAAGATGGATGGGTGAGGCAGAGCACCCAAGGCAGGGCAGTGCATGGAGGTGTTTCCTGCGGGAAGCGGCACTGGGAGAGGGAAGGGCCAGCTCATAGCAAACAGCTCCAGCCACACCAAAACACTGACAGATGGTCAGTTTGGATGGGATATTGGGAAGAAATCCTTCCCTCTGAGGGTGGGGAGGCCCTCAGGGGGTGCCCAGAGAAGCTGTGGTTGCCCCTGGATCCCTGGAAGTGTCCAAGGCCAGGCTGGACGAGGCTTGGAGCAGCCTGGGACAGTGGGAGGTGTCCCTGCCCAAATGAGATGATCTCTAAAGTCCATCCAGCCACGTTCTCCTGCAGACTGAGGGGTCCCAGGTGGGCTGCAGGGGTCTGTGCACAGTTCTGAGCTTCGGGAAGGGCACAAGGAGCTCCACAGCACCCGGGCTGGCAGGCAGGAATGGGATGGGGCAGCACAGGATTTTATGGGGAGAAAGGCAAATCCAGCCCCGCACATTTTTTGGTGCATCCCCCATCCCAGAGCTCCCTGCTGCCTGCAGGATAAACAGCTCTTCCCAAGGGAGCAGCAGCTCCCAGAGCCCTGACAGAGCAGGGGGTCGAGCCCTCCTGCTCCCTGTCGCCTTCCAGCAAACAACTCAGCCAGCACCTCCTTACAAACCCATTTCCACGCCTGAGGAGGCTGCAAACTTCAAAGCCTGGAGTGAAAAAATACCCATCAATAATAACAACAAACTGGAGGCTTCCCAGCCCCACCAGCCTGCAGCACTTTCAGCATGACTAACGTTTAGCAAGTGAAACAATAAAACCCACGGTGCTGAATTTCCCATCGCCCCGCACACAACAGGTGGGCTCTGCCCTGCTTCATCTCCGAGCAGGACCTTTCCCAAGGCAGCTTTGTGCTCCTGGCGTGAGGAAAATCACAAACCCTCAGGGCACCTGCAAATGAGGAGGGTGGGATTCCAGCCACGGAGCTGGCAGAGCCCTGAGCCCTTGGAGGAGGATGCAAAAATCCTTTCTTTGACAGTGGATCTTACAGCAAATCCTGCAGCACGGCCCCGGATCAGGGTGGTGATGGAGCAGCCCACAATCCCTGCCCTCATCCAGGTGGGACAGAGGCCAAAACATGAAAAATCTTTGCATTCACAAGTGTCTGCTCCCTGCAGAGCATCATTCCAAGCCCTGCCCCTGCCCACCTCCATCCTCACACCACCTCTCCCAGCCCCTGGGAGATGCTGAAGGCACAGGCTGAACCAACAAAACCAAACAATAAAAGGAAGACTTACGCCCTTTGTTTAGCTGGACAATAATCTCACAAAGAGCTCAGCTTTGAAAGGGGCCCAGAACTTCCCCGAGGAGATTTTCTCAGCAAGACACGACCCCAAAGCCTCAACGTGTGCCTGTCAGAGCTGGGCACGAAGAGGTTAAACCCAAAGCACACCACCTCTGCAGGCAGGAGCCAGCCAGAGAGTCCTGAAGTTAATGATGCAGCAGGAACAGGCTCCTCACTGGTTACCCCTGCCTGTAAACCAGGTGTCAGTGGCTCTGCAGGTGATGGATGCGTGCAGGGCACAGCACACGGACTCTTTGCTGGGGGATAACTCTGCCCTGAGCAGTTTTTGTGGGGGCTGAGCAGGGGGGTCCCCGCGTGAAATGGTCCCTGGGGTGGGGAGGGGCAGCTGGCACGGTGCTGAGGGAGGGGAAGGGCCCCGTGTCCCCCCTGGGGTGGGGCCCTACCGCAGCGTCTTGCGGATCATGTCCTCGTCGGTGATGCCGTAGTAGGTGAGGGTCTCGTTCCACGTGGGGTTCAGGGTGTTGCGCAGCGTTTTGGTTCTCAGCTTGTTTGCCTGGAAAAGAAAAGGAGGTGGGGCTGATCCCACCGACCCCACTGAGCTCAGTGGGATCGGCCCCAGGAGGCTGTTTGGGCACAGGAGGAAGCCCAGCTTGGAGGTGAAGGGGCAGTGGGTGCTGTCACTCTTCTGCCCCAGTGCTGTGGCCCAAATCTGCCCCAAATCCAGCAAAACCCCGAGGGGCAGGGACACAGCAACTCGCTCATTTCCAAAGCAACCCAACCCCACATCCTGCATCCTGGAAAGGGGCAGCAAAATGGGAACCTCGGCAGAGCACGGGCCGGGATTTCATTTACGCAGCAGGAGAGAGCAAGGGAGGGGGAAAAAAAAAATCCTTTTTGGATTCAACAGAAAATGCTGATTTGCTGTTCTGGCTGTTTGTTTGCACTCCTGCTCCCAGCACAGCTCTTGATCCTGCCTGACTCCAAACAACTTCCTTGACAGGCGTTTTGTCAGCACCAGCAGCTCCTTCCAGCAGCTCTGCTGAGCGGGAGGATGGGGACAGCAGGGTTTGTGTCCCCTGCATGGATGGGACATCCTGGCACACAGCCACTCCCCAGCTCAGGGGACACGGATCTCCTTAATCCCCGAGCCCAACTCACTTCTGGGGGGAGCAGAAAAAAGAGGCTGAGGCTGCAGATTGGGCTCCCAACCTGGCACAGGCTGGCAGAGCAGCAATTTTCCCTCTAATTAGGTGTCAGACAACTCAATCCCTGCCTCAGCTGCTGCTGGGCATAAGAAGCTCTCAGCACATCGATATCTCCAAGTTGTCTCGTGGATCTTTATGGGAAGCTGCTGCACTGCCCCCCCACCTTGGATTCACGAGCCCTGAGTGACAAGGACAGCAGGGAAAGGGCCCCAGTGGCACCCACAGCCTGCTCAGACCTGCAGGTACCAGATCCTGATCCCTGGGGCTCCAGGGATTGGGAAGGAAAGTGGGTTTAACCAAGGGGGTGACATGATGAACATCACCCAGCTGCTAAAACTGCCCTGGGAAGGGACACGAGTGAGATCAGAGGAGCTGAGCTCCGGGAGTGCCTTTTTCTACGGAATGACTCAGGAGTCAGCAACCAGCTCTGCATGGGGAATTAATCCAGCCCTGCTTCCCACACCCACAGGTGCCTGAGAGCCCAAATGTGGGACAGAAACACCCCCTGAGGGATTCAGGGACTGTCCTGCTGCTGGAACAACGGTGCCGGATCATCCAGGACAAATCCAGAATCCCCCCAGGGCGGATCCGGGCGGTGCAGTTTGGAACAAAGCACAGACATGGGGCAGCCAAGGGGCAGAGGGGGCAAGGAGAGGGTCCCCCCAGGGTTTGTGGATCTGCAGCTCCTGTGTCCCCTCCCCTCCTGCCTCTCCAGGCTCCGCCAGCTCCAGCAGAAATGCTAATCAATGGATTTGCAAGACTTGGAAACGCCCGATAACATCGCCGATGAAAGCGCTCCCGGCTCCGTTTGCAGCGGAAACTCGGGATGTGGCTAAAAACTCCCTCTGCCGCCCTGAACATCAGGAATTAATCCAACTGAACTGTAACAAGTAAATACACCTCCCCCCCACCTTCCCCCCAGCAAAAAAAAAAAAGGTCTTTCCTTTCGTGTGGAATAAGAGTGCAATTAATATTCCTAACACACACATCGAGCTTTTAAATTCCACATCCCCGTCACTTACACCGAGCTCTCACCACACATCAATATCTTTAATTACTCTTCTCTCCAGCAAGTGCTGAACCTAAGGAGATGGAAATATTTCCCTCATGATTTATGCTCTGCTTTATTATGATCTGAGGGGTTTTAAATGCAAAAGAATAAGGGAAAAAAAAAAAAAAAAAAAAAAAAAAAAGGGAATTAAAAGGGTCCGATTTGTTTACGGCTGAGATTTTTTTCACTCGGTGCTTCCCAGCCTGGGCTCCCAAGGTAAGGAATCAGGGCTGGCACCTGGCTGCCAGCCAGTGGTTTCCCAGAAAGGCATTTTCCATCTCTGTAAGGATGGATTCAACCCTAATTCTTACCTCCTGCTCTCTCTGAGCACCTTTTACTCAGGAGATTCAAGGTCTGGGTGCAGCAGCCCACGGCCCCTGGGTGAGCAGCTTCTCCCAGGCCTCATTCCCAATGAACAGCTGCAGTCCCAGGAAAGGAAGGAAAAGGCTTTCTCACCTTACTGGCTCCGGGGAGCAAGTGCAACTTGACGTAAGGATCAGCCAAACCATTGTGGTCCATTGGCTTCAGGCCCTGGAGAGGGAAGAGCAAAAAGCAGGAATGAGGATAACAGCGGGATGCTGGGCGGGCAGGGTGGCCTCGCTGAGCCCATCCTGGTCTTCTCCTGTTTCCCTGGGATCTCGCTGGTCCATGGAGCAGCTGTGGTTTCCCCAGGCCTGGGGGGAGGAGGGGATTGTGCAGGATCCAGGCTCGGCATTCCAGGATTCCAGGAGGGGCTGTTGGGAAGCTCCTCACCCGCACGTGGCACCATCCGCTCCTCCCTCCCCGGCAGCCGACTCTGCCACCCCTCATCACTGATTAATTTGGGGGTGAAGAGAATCAGCACAGTGATTTCCCGGGTCTGAAATTACAGGGTTCTGTCATTTAATAATTGCTTCTGAGCAAACACACACCTCTGCTGTTGTGGCGCCACTTCCAAGCGCTCCTGGAGGGTGTGATAGCACCTACCTACTCCTGGTTATTAAGGAAGAACAGCTCCAGGACAGTGGGAGGCTGGTGGCAGCCAAATGCTCACAGAGAAACGTGGGGTTGCAGGAGCGCCAATCCAAGGGAACACTCTCTGGGGCCACTCCTGACGGGTTTTCTACAAGACTTTCACAGTTCTTAGTGGATCAGGTTTGTGACACTGATCCCCTGCAGCTGATCCTGCCTTGGGCAGAGGGAGGGCACAAGCCGTGCCTCTGTTCCTCTTCTCAACCCCCTGAAAATTATCCAGGGGTGATGCACAAACCCACACCTGCACAGACTGCATGGAAAAAAAAAAAACCTCCACAGGGAAGGGAAGCAAGTGAGGAGCGTGAAAAATGGAGCCTAATTTTCACCAGCCCTAAGCAGAAATGAGAACGGCTCCATCGTGGAAGTCCTTGGATTATTTCCAGCCTGGCTGTGGGATCCCTGCAGGAATTATTGCTGGGCTGGCTGAAGGCAATCCTGTGCCTGGATCAGAGCTGGGCTTCTCTGCAGAGGTACCCATCCAATCCTGGCTCCAGCCCGGGCATGGAGACAAGGCTGGGGGATGCTGAAGAGCCCTCACACCCTTTTTTTTGTGCCGAGCAGAGTGCCTGGATAACAACGAGTGTTTGCAGCTGCCAGGGCTCCAGCGGCAGGGAAGCATTTGCGTGGAGTGCTGGTGGAATGGCTGCGTGCAGAAGGAATGTAATCACCCAGGGTTTGGGCAAATCGGGGAGGGAAATGCTGGGGGAATCGCTGCCACGCTTCACAGGGAGGGGATAACTCACCCAGCCTGACCCACAGCACCACAGGAGCCTCTCTGAGCTGCACGGTTTTGACTGGGATGCTCCTGACCTTGGGAGTGTCTCTGATTTGGAGCGAGGGCTCTGCTACAGAGACAACCGTGCTGCCCTGGGGCGAGGGAGGCCAAATGGTGCCCAGCAAAGAGGATTTTGCCTCTACAGCAGAGCCAAAAGGATAAAAATATCAGCAGGTGAACCAGCTCAGCTCTAAGTGCAGCCTCTGGGGTGATGTCTCTGGTCCAGGAGATGATGAGGATGGGGCAGACAGGGCAGGAAGGGGCTGGGCTGTCCCCAGACTCAGGAGGGAATTGCCTGCACGATCCACTTGTGCTCTCCACAACCTCCCTGGTCAGAGGTGCCCAACCTGCCCGGGCTGCACGGCAAATGAAATCAGAACCAAGCAGGCAGATTCCCAGGAAAATGGATGGAGGATGACAGGCAGCTCTGTAATTCACCCATCAATTCAGCTCAATTAAATTACCTTCTGAGGAGGCTATTAAAGGCTTTTTTAATAGATGTGCTATGGAAGATGGAGTGACAGGAGCCTGGAAAACGGCTCCTAATGTCACGTCTACCTCCCTCCCGTGTCACTTGATACGTGTTTGGCACAAACAGCTGAATTGAACAGGGCTCTGCTTTGCAAGGCTGCTCCTGTGGGAGGTGATCCCTCCCACAGGGAGAACCCACACTGCTTCCCCTGAGTGGAGGGACCCCCAGCCTGGAGCTTCTCCAAGAGGGATGAGAGAGACAGGGCACAGAGTCTCCCCTCAGATCCAGCTGGGGCATCTCCCTGGCTCCAGCTACTCCTGATTTAGGGAGCTGAGATTAAGTTTCATCTTTTTTTTTTCCTCCTCCTCTTTTACCCAACCCCAAAAAAATCTCTGCTGCAATCCTACGGAGGCCTCCAGCTCCCTGCATCCCAGGCTCTGCCAGCTGCTCCCCGTGCCAGTGACATTTAGCTAATCAATAGGATTTAATTACAACTTGGGCTAATCGGGCTGCCGATTAACGCCACGCCAGAGGCGTCCAGAAATCACAGGAGATGGATTCATTCCATCCTCCTTCACCCCACAACCAGCTGCCTGCCCAAAAAAAAAAAAAACCAAAAACCAGCCTGGATGGTTCCCAGGCTGAGGCATCCCGTTCTGAAAAGGGGGCAAACTGCATTTCCACCCTGACAGCCCCGAGGAGCCAGACAGCTGGAGGAATTTCCCTGCAGTGATAAATATTTATGAGTCAATCTATAAGTAATGCTCAGTGCAGACCTCGGCTGGGAGGGAGGGAGCAGCCAAATGCTCACTGGGGTGGAAACTCCTGGGTGTTTTCTGGCCAGAGGTGCAGGGAGAGCAGCCCAAGGATGCTCCAACGGGCGGCAGCTGCCTGGCATGGCCTGCCAGGGGCCAGGAGCTCCTTCACCATTGCCCTACAGCCCCCTGAGGCTTCTCCCAGGCACCCTTCTCCCAAAAGCAGGAGACCACTGGAGCTATGGGGCAGCACAGCCTGCTGTGTGTGTGCTGCTGCATGCCCCTATAAACCTCCTATAGCAGGTTGGGCTCTGTAGAACTGAGCACAAAGCGAGGCCCTCGCAGGCAGGGCACAAAACCAGGTGCCTGCACATTCATCAAATGCTTTTCCATCCTGTTTTCTAGGAGGGGGAGATGCCCAGCACATCCCAGCTCTGTCCCACACAGTCCAGCAGAGATCCACACAATCCCAGGGCTCGTGCAGGACAGCAGGGGAGAGGGAGAGCCCTGCTGCCAGCCTGGCTGCTCCTGCAGTCCAGGAACGAGCTTCCACAATGCCCTGATTTATTCTCCTATTGATCCGAGCTGAGCTACAACGTGTCTGAGTTCAGCCGTGCCTGAAGTGTGACGGGCGGGGCTGAGAGCCATCAGTGCGAGGTGGCTGCTGCCAGCCTGGCTGCTCCTGCCTCTTCCTGCCTCCTCCTTGCTGCTCCTGCCTGTTCCTCCTTGCTGCCGTCTGCTTTTGCCTGTTCCTGCCTCTCCCTGCCTGCTACCACCTGTCTGGTGACACCCAGAGTCTTCACAAATCCTGCTGTGAGCTTACACGCCTCAGGAACACCTTCTCAGATATTCCCAGGCGCAGCACGAGGGTGAATTCCCACGTGGAGTGACTGTCCCAGCCTCCAGCAGCTGAGGGCTGCGGAGATGGAAGTAGTTGGTGGAGAACAACAGGTTGGATTGAACCTGCTGCTGGTGCCTGCTCCCCAGGAGCTGGTAACGGGACTCGGGAGGAACAGCAGCAGATAGAAAAGTGCTGGAGATTAAAAAAAAAAAAAAAATAGAGGGAATGAAGGGAGAGAGGGAGGTTGTTTGGGGTTACCAGAGAGAAAGGAAAACGTGTCTCACGTGGCTGAAATAGCCCAGGTTTGGATGGCTGCTGGCAGCAACCCAGCCCCCAGGGGCTGCTGGAGTCGGGCACATCCTGAGGGCGTTTTCCCTGGAGGGTGACACAGGTGCCCAGGACCTGGTCCAAGGGTAAATAACACCCCAGCACTGCTGGGGCTTTTCCCCCCCATCTCCTCCTCCGCAGCTCTGCTCGTCACAGCCCCGGAGCCAGCGCCGCCGGCAGCGGGGTCCTGGCCCGCCCTTACCTTTCTGTAGTCAAGTTTTGGCAGCTTTCCGCAGGCGAGAGATGAAATGAGAGCGAGCAGATGGCAATGTAAATAAAAGAGAAAAAAATGGGAGAATGAGAGCAGAATGGAAATGAACAGGAACTCGAGAGCTTGAATGTCGGCGTGGCCTCGGGGGGCTGTGCCCTCCCTGAGGGATGGGGGCGATGCTGGGGTACCCCCACACCCCGTGGGTGGGCACAGCAGGGCCCAGGCCTCCCCTCTGTCAGCCCTGCCTGTGCTCTCGCTGATGTGAGATTCGTCAGTGGCTGCCCAGAGCTCTCCTTCCTTCCCTTGTCTTCCACCCACTCCAAACCCAATTAGAAATCTCCTCCTTGGCACCGCTCCCGCCTGCGCCGAGGGAAGCCTGACCCAGCGGCTGCCGGTGGAGCCGCAGGAGACAGGGAGGGAAGGAGAGCCCACTGCCTGCCTCAGCCCTGCCCTGCCCTGCCCGGCCTGCCTGGGAGCTGGGGGTGCTGCCCTTGCCCTGGAGCAGCTCCAGGAGTGCTGGGCCGCACCCCGTCCCCAAAATCCAGCTTTTGGTGCTCCTATTCCAGACATGGAGAACACTGTGGTGGGGGCTGCAGACAAGCCATGGAGGGGAGAGGAGCATCCTGTGAGGGCAAACAGACCCTCTGGGGCTCAGTTCGCAGCCTCTCCTCCCGCCTTCTGTAAAAACCCTCCATCCCTTCCCAAGGTCTGCAGGCACTGAGGTCTTTCCCCCTCAGCCCTCACTGGGTGATGCAGAGAGGAACCCAGCAGCACCTTCCACAGGCCCCGAGACAGAATGGGGACCTCAGTTCCCCGTTTCTGCTCCCAAATGTGCAAAAAAAGAGCCCCTAATTGCCTCAATCATGCAGGCGGCAAAGGCGCTGAGGCGCAGCACTTCGGGGGCCGTGATTAGCAGCATTTAAAAGAGCCATTTATAAACCGGCAGCCGGTCACAGTAAATAACAACATCGGGACGGGCTGCTCTGAAAGGCATCAATCCCAGCTCGTCACGGGGGATGAGCAGCCGGCTCCCGACTGCCGGGAAGGCCCTGGGAGGCAGGGGTGGAGGGGAAGGAGAGGGCGGAGGGGTTGGGATGGAAGCCGGTGGAACCCAGGGATGCTCGGCACAGCCGTGGGTCGGAGTTTCCCCACGGCACAGCCAAGCCCTGGCTGTCCCCGCAGCCGTACCTTGGCCTTGTTGATGGTGCAGTGGAGAGCGTTGTTCTCCTGGTCGTAGAGCAAGCTGAAATCCAGCGTCCCCAGCGTGGCTGCAAGGGAGGAGAGACGCGATTAACCCGCGGCACCCGGCTGAGGCGGGCTGCTCCCCCTCGGAGCGCAAAAGGAGCGCGTGGAGATGCTAAAGAACAGGCTGCAGGCATTATGGAACACAGAGCATCCTGCTGGGAGCCCGGTTATGAAACGTGGCTTCGTGCTGGGAAGCTGGTGGCCGTTCCCAGGTCGGCCGGCACAGCCCTGGGAGAGGAGCGAGAGGGATCAGCGGATGCAGCTCGCCCTCAGCTTTGCCTCCCTGAGCTTTCACCTGGGTTATCCCCATCCCTCACTGCAGCCAGCAGTTTGCTGTCCCCCCAGGAGATGAAGGGTGTCCCCCGGGAAGGTTTGGGAACGGCTGGGACACAGCTGAGAGCTGCTGTTGGCACATCCTCCCCTCGGGCGCCGCTGGCGTTCCCAGAGCGTGTATTTGTATAGTGACACCTTCAAACAAATGAGCCACCAGTGGGATCCCTTCCCAGCTCCAATCTGGCTGCAAACTGTAAATTAAACCCAGGGAGGATGGAGAGACTTTTCTGGTTAAAATGAAAAACACCAGCAGCTTTTAATCAGCGCTGTGTTCCTTCATGGCATCCGCAGGATCCGGGAACGGCAGCGTCTCCTGGGGTGGGACACAGGGATGGGGCAGGGGAGCAGGACAAAACCACAAGAGCCTCAGCAGCAAAAAGTCCTTTTGATTTGAGAAATGCTTTCCCTTTGGGTGACCTGAGCACGTCTTGCTAATCCAAAGCAGAGGGAAAAGCCTTGAGAAGACAGGCTTCCCAAAAACACGGCTTAAGCTTCTCCGAGGCTCCCAGGCCTGATTTGCACACCAAAGCCTGGACATGGAGCAGCCTCTCTCCTGGCTCAGCTTCTCCTGGAACTTCCAGGGTGCCTCTGGACCCAGCAAACCCCACTTTTCCATGCCCACCTTCCCAAAAAGAGTTTTGCCTGGGTGCCGCCCTGCCCACCAAAAAGCATCCCACCGCTGTTTCCAAGGTAACTGCACCTTCCTGCTGTGTTCAGAACATGGAAAAAAAAATCCAAAATAAAAACCAGAACGGTTTTGCTTAATATCAAAGCAGGGTTTGCTGCCTGGGGAGGAGTTGGACAAACTTTGTGGCAGGAAATAAGGTGCTTTTTTTTCCTCTCCAGCATTGATAACAGCAAGGCACCCACGGAGTTTAAGGATATTCAGGGGACCAAAACCTTCCTGCTGCAATTTCACAGTGATCTCCCAGCCCAAAGGCAAAGGAGCTACAGGTTTGCCTGCTGGAAAAAAATACCCCATCATTTCTCCCAAGCAAATGTGTTGAGTTCAAAGCAGAGTAAATATCCAGGGAGAGTTCTGCCAGAATAATGTACCCCCCTCGTTGTGCAGCAATTTCATGGCACATTAGCTCCCGGTCTGGGTAAGTCACAGATCAGTGGGGTTTTACCTGCCAGGGGAAGATGAGGGGTGAGGCCAAACCTGCTGTACCTTGTGCCTCATCTCTCTGTAGGCTCAAATGAGCATTTCCAGAGCAATTCCCAGCTAAACCCCCCTGCTCACCCCGCAGGGAGGAAGCACCAGCAGCGCTCCGGGTGCTCTCAGCGCCGGGCAGCTCAAGGATGGCAGCGTGAGGCTCCACAAACCAAGTCAGCAAAACTTCCCAGATCTGTGGTTTGTTTTTTTTTTTTTTTCACTCAAGAGCGGAAGATGAAACCTCCGGTTTGGTTCGGGAGCCTCATCATCCCCCACCTGCCCTTTAGTCAGCGCTTCCTGCCAGCCCCACGGCTCGGCCCAGCCGAGTTCAAGCTGTTATTTTATTTTTATCGCAGGAGGGGGCCCCGCGGTTCAGCCGGCTGGGTTTGGGCAATTTATAAAACAAATTAAAAAGCTTGGCAGGCGGACTGGGTTCGGCCAGGAAACACTGACAGAGCCCCAGCCTGCCCCCAGGGGTGAGGGCAGCGGGGAGCCCCGCTCCAGCAAGACAGGAAAAAAAACAACCCTAAAATCACCTTCACACGGCAGCAGGAGCTTGTTCTGCAGGTGGGGACTCGGGTCCTGCTCCCAGCTCTGGCAGTTCATGAGAAAACACCCAGGAGTTCCCGTTCCTGCTGGAGCTGCCAGGGGTGGGAGGGCACGGACAGGAGTGCAGGGCTCCAGCCCTGGCTCTGCTCCAGTCCTGGAGGGGTTTTCCTCTGAGCAGAGAGGGGGTTTTTTGTGGATGGTGAGTCCCAATTCCCAAGGAAGGGCCTGCCCTTGGGCAGAGGGATGTGGAACCATCAGCACAATGTGTGCTAATTGCTTTAAAATGTGGCTGTTTGATAAGGGATGAGGAAAAGTTGGGGTTTTGGCAGCCCAAGTGCTGCTGTGGAGCTGCAGGTGAGCTCCTGCCAGGAGCCAGGAGATGCCAGCAGATGCCCAGGACTCTTGGGACACACTGAGGACATAGTCACAGCCCCCCAGCCTTTGGGACATCCTGGGAATGCACAGCCAGGGATGCATCCAGCACCGACAAGGCTGGAGCTCCAGCTCAGGGCTGAGGAGACTAAAAGCTACACCAGGGTTGGGAGCCACCCCTGCACCCCACAACAGCACCCTGTGAACCCCCAGGAGCCCCATGCCAGCCCTGTGCTCCTGCAGTGCTCAGCACAGAGAGCCAGGGGCTGGGCAGGGCACCAGCAGCACCCCAGCACTGCTCCCACCCCTGCAAATTCCAGCAGCACATCCAGCCCTGGCTGTGGGAATCCTGCACCCCCAGCTGGCAGGATCGGGCCCAAAACCTCTGCAGAGCAAACCCAATCCCCCTGCTTTAATTGCTTTCCCCCCTCCCGCTCGAGGTGCAGCTCGATTGTGATCTTAATTAGGGGAGCAAGTACCTAAAAAAGAAAAAGGGCAGCAATTAGACTCAGAGCGATGTTAGCAGGATTATTTAACTCGACTGGGCTATTCTGAACACTGCCCTCTAATCACAGAGGCTGCAAATAAAAAAAAAAATATAAATAAATGCCTCTGTCAGGCTTCACAAAGGCAGCTTGGCGCTCTCCAGACAGCGGGCAGGATGTATCATTATTATTACAATTATTCTGCTCCAGTGATAAAATAACCATTAGGAGAACCCAACTCATTAGCAGGTTCTGACCCTCCTTCCCCCCCAACGAGGAGGGGACAGATTGACGGGAAGGCGCCGGCCGGGGCCTGGCTTTTAACACAGCCTCTAAGAGCAAAAATAAATCCGACCTGCACGGGAAGGTGGCCTCCTCTCCCACCGACCTCTGGGCGTTTTGATTAATTCAGTGGGCCAGGGAATTATTGGAGGGCAGCAGGGGCAGCAGATGTGTCCGTGGGCTCGGCCGGGCCCGCGGGCAGCCCGGCACGGCCCGCCGGAGCCGGCAGGGATTTATTGTTTATTGCTGACATTTCCCGGCTGTGCCCAGGGCGAGGCGAGGCTGAAGGAGCTTCTATTTATACCTGTGGGATGAGAGGCAAAAACGGGGTGATAAATGTGTACTCTGCTGCCTGCCCCAGCCCCTGTCCTTGCAGGTGCCCATGCTGTGCTGGGTGGCAGAGCCGCCCTCTCCGCAGCCCGGGATGCTCCAAGGAAAAGAGTTTCTCCTCCCAAGGTATGGAAAAACCACTGACACTCAGAGAAAAAGCTTCAGCAAAGCCTGGAGGCGATGAAGGAGCACACTGCTCACTTCCCCGAGGCAGGTGTGACTGCCATCAGAGAGCCCAGCAAAGCTCCACACCGGGAGGAGCTGAGGTGTGCACACAAAAACCCCGCTGTAGAACTAATTAAAAAGAAGTCCAAAAAGCCTTAAGTCCCTCTGCTTATCAGCATTGCCGCTCCCAAGATAATCTGCTCACGGATTTTGTGCCAGGGAGATCAGAGTGGAGCAGTAAAAAGACTGCTGGGGATTGTCTGGATTAGCTCTCCCTTACAGAAAGCACAGGTTCAGTAACCTTCAGGCTGGGTATTTTTTAATGCACTATTAAAGATAGGTCCCTATTCTTCCCGTTGCTTTAATTTTTTTCCCCTTGCAATGGAGATAATTTTAAAGGTCCCGAAAGGCAGCGGGTAATTCTGTGCACTTACAGCCCCATATAAAATGTTGGTAAATGACTCCTCAGGTGGAACAGAAATTATCTCCTGCCATTTCCAAGCCGGGCTGCTTGGAAGAACATTTTGGTGGGTGGCTCTGTGTGCTCTCCTGCCTCCCTGGCACCCTGTCCACATCCAGTGGGGCAGAGCTTGAGGACTGGCAAACCCTCAGGGTTACCCCTGGAAAAGTGCACCATCAGTTCCTGCAGCTGGGGCTGAGCTCAGCCAGCCTGGATGCACTCAGGATGCTGCTGGGCAGTCAGGGGTGGATCCCAAAGGTGCTAAGCTGAGGAGCTGCAGGCCCTGAGGGCTGCAGAGCCCCTGATGGCAGCACTGACCTCTGGCATGAAGCTCCAGGTTTCCAGATTCGCCGGGAAAGGTGGAGGAGGCAGCTGGAAATGGGGTATGTCTGAAAGTTGGCGTTACCTTCAGCTATTCCGTGAAAGCAGATCCTCTGGGAGGTTTTGGGACATGGCCCAGGGGCAGCACAGCATGCTGGGGCATGACCATTCCCATCAGCACCACAGGACTCTGCTCTGCTGCTGCCAGCAGGGCAGGACATTCCCAAATCCTACAAAAAAAACCCCAGCAGGGAGCAGATCCAGCTCACAGGCAGGAGACCTTCCCTCCTCAGCAGATCCACGGATGTGGCTGAGCTCAGTAGGATCAGGAGCAAGGGACAAACACAACTTTTCTCTCTTGCAGCTGTTCCCTGCCTGGCCATGGGTTTTGCACTTAAACTCTGCAGCAATTCATATTTCTTCATTTTGGAGACACCGAGCCAGCCCCCTGGTAAGCTCTGGAGCAGGGAAGCTGCTCCTTCATGGGGTTGGTTGATGGATGCTCATCAGCTCTTCTGTCTTCTCCAGGAGGAGTGTTCAGAGGAACACTTATCTGCTCAGAACAGTTCAGAGATGCAATTATGTTTTACAGCACTAAATGGTCCCTGATGTCAGCAGCAATTAGACTTTCAGCAATTTCAATTTAGAGATGGCCTTCAAATCTCTCCCGCTCTCATCCTTTAATGAAATACAGTGTTGCAATTAACAACCTCCCCCCCCCCACAAAAAAAATTGCCTTTAGCGTTAAATACAAAGAGGGGAGGTCTGGGAACCCCTTGAGCTGGAGCGTGGTGGAACAAGGGGTGTGAGTTCTGTGTCTCCTCCTGCAGCTGGGGAAGGTGAAGGGCCGGGCAGGCCGTGGGAGGAGGGAACCTCGTTGTCCAGCAGCTGTGTGCCTCCTTCATTAGCAGAGGTGCCAGAGGCCAGGGCCCATATGCTGCTTCCGTGGATGTTGGGAGGAGGGATGCCTCATGTGCTTTCCTCTCCTGGTGCCCCGTGCTCACCTCCAGCACTTCAGGGTGTCCCTGGCCCTGGGCAATCCCTGGGAAGAGGAAGATCCTGCACCTGGATCACTGCTGGGATGGTCGGCAGGACAGTGTGAGAGCTCACCCGCACCAGCACATCCCAAATATCCATCCATCCCACAGGACAATCCAGAGTCACCCCATGGGGAACCCCAAAGCTCCCCTGGGACACCTGGCTGTGACACTGCACACTCTCCTTCGGCACAGGCGGCTCAAGGCTGTGCTCTGCTTGGCAAAGCCCTGCTCTGCTGAAACCAGCCGTGGCTTGTTTAGTTTCCCGAGCGAGAAAAACACTTCTTTTGGCCTTATCTGGATTGAAAAGACGATTCAAGGCTTATAAATAGCAGTTGCAGCATATGCTAAGGAGCTGCGTTCCAGAAGTAAATACCCTGCTCGTTCCTCGCCGTCTCCTCTGCCTCCCCCTGTCTGGCCAAAAGCTCTGCCAGGTGACTCGCAAACCCTGCACCCCTCCAGACCTTCCTCCTTGTTCTTTACGTCTTCGAGCAGCCAGTAATTAATATCCCCATGATGGCTTTGCCTGCCTAATTATCTTCTTTGCTCAAAATAAGAGTCTTCCTAAATAACTTGTGTGGCGCTGCAGGCGTCACGAGCTGCCACGCACCAGGACTGGCCTCTCAGCTGCACTTTGGAGAAGTGGTTTTCGTGCTGCTGCAGCTCCAGGGCTCAGGAGGCTGCTCTTCCACCAGTAAAACTGGGCATGAGGCGGGATTGGATGGGTTTGGGCACGGAGGAACGGTCCCAGAGAGCTGGCAGGAGCAGGATGGGGCAGCATTCCCAGGGATACTGGATCCCACTGCAGCCAAGGGCTCCCAGGCTCTCTCCTCACCTGAAAACCCAGAGCCAAACACATTTGGAGGAGGAGGGAAGGAATCCCAGCACGACCAGAGCCTCTTTCCAAAGCCAAACAGCAGCTCGGGGCATTTCTCCAAGGGCTGGAAACTTGACTGCCTGTTAAAGGAGGATGGCTGCTCCCTCCAGTGCCATCCCCTGTGACAACCCCTGGCTCCCTCACAGGGACTGTCTGTACCTCTGCTCGTGCAGAGGTCTCAGAGACCTTTAAAAATGCCTCAGGTGCAAATTCCTGCTGGTGCTGTGGAGGGGAAGGTGCAGGCGGTGGAGGGGCAGCAGCATTTGGGTGAAATCGGTGGAGATGGGAGGCGAGAGGCAGCTCCTCACAGGTGGCACATTGCCATCTAGCTGGCATTTGCTTATTTTCCTTGCAAACCAAGTTTCCCTGGCACGGTGCTGCTCAGCTGGGTGGGAAGCATCCCCGGTGGCTGGGGACCTGCTGCTGTCACAGGGCACCAGGCAGGGGAGGCAAAGGTGAGGTGACATCCAGGTGTCCCGGGGCAGCAGCAGCGAATTCCCCCTCCCCAGCCTCCTGCCTGCTCCTCCCAGCTCCCAGCAGAGGCTGGTCCAACAGCACCAAACCATCCTCCTGCACCAAATACACATTTCCCACTTCTCCTGCCTCATTCCTTCCACCTCCTCGGCAGTTCTGGTGGGGACAAACCCGCTGCAGGAGGAGTCCTGCTCTGTCCAGCCCAGGGCAGGGATGAGCCCCTCTGCCAGGGTCTCTCACCACAACCCTGCACATCCTCACAGCTGCAGGTCTGATGGGAAGAGCTGGCTCCATGCAATTCCCAGTGATCCCAGAGCCAGCCCGGATGTCTCCACACATTATCTGCTGTGCTGGTTCCCTGGCCCTGCCTGCTCCCTGCCACTCCCTGCATTCAACAGGCTGCTGGCGGGGTGAACCACAGACCTGAGCCTCCCGTGGCCCCACCTGTCCTCCCACCTCAGCTGGTCCCCTGCCCATCCCTGGAAGGATTCCACCTGCTTCCCACTGCCTGGGGGTTCTGTTTTCCAAAGCACCCATTCCATGCACGCACTCACACCCCCCTGCCACATCCCTGCTCCCTGAAGGTGCCAAAGCTGGCTCAGGCCACCCTGAGGGATGGGAGCAGACTCTGCAGTGCCCACTGGGGCTCCACAGACACTACAAGCTCTGCTGGTGGGGTCTAGAGCACAACTCAGCAAAGGATTAAGGATCAGGATGCAGCCAGCCAGCCCAGGTGAGCTGCAGCAGGGCCAGGCAGGGCCCACCCTGCCTGCTCCCCACAGCCTTGCTGGGGCTCTGGAATTGGGGCTGGGATGGCAGCTCAGATCCTGCTGGAAAAACCCCAGAGCCCCCAGGCTGGAGCAGTAACTCCAGGCAGAAAGGAGCTCAGGGAAACCCAGACAGGTTTGCTGCATTTCTCCAGGCAGGGGCAGCTCTCCTCCTCCTCCCACCCAGCCCAGCCAGCAGCATCGCCTTGGAATCGGAGGAGGGAAACCCACAGGCAGGTGGGACAAACAGGAGGGAGCCGTTCAATCATCCTCCTCCTCCTCCCGATGGATCCTGCCACGGCAAAATCCCTCTCCCTGCACCTCTCCGGGGCTGGGCTGGGAGCATCTCTGAGGAATGAGGCAAAAACCTCGATTTGTGCTTGGCAAAACCTCGATTTGTGCCCGGCAAAACCTCGATTTGTGGGTGCCGCACCCCCAGCAGCATCCCCTGAACCTCGAGTGCCACCCCAGGGGACTGCCACCAGCGAAACCCCAGCGCTGTCCTGACGTGCAGGCACAGACAGGTTCTCCAGGGGGAATTTAGTGCAGGTGACTAATGCAGCAGCCCTGAATCACCCTCCAGAGGTGTGGGGGAGCTCAGAGACACTCCCCAGCGCGGCTGATGGCTCCAGTCAGGCTGCACGGATCCCCTCCCTGCTCCCAGCCTGGGGAACGGGGACAGGCAGCTCCTGCCTGGATTTACAACTTGGCTGCTAAACATGGGGGAGTGACAGCCTCACATCCTGCACATTCATGCCAGCCAGTGTCCTCGGGGTGTCTGGGCCATCCCGTGCTGTCCCCGAAGATGTGACGCCGCCGCTGCCACCTCCCTGCTCCGCTCCCGGCCCCGCTGTGCCTTTGCCAGCCTGAAACCACACCGCACCTCTGGCAAAACAGCCTCAGCAGTTTTGCCTGACACCTGTTACGCTGCAAGAAACACTTCCTAACGCCAGCCTGGGTGAGAGAAACACCCGCCGGCCCCGGCACGGAGCCAAGCTGCTTCCAGCATCCAGGATCCAGCATCCAGCCTCCAGCATCCAGCATTGCCGACGGATAAATGCAGAATGCAGCGCCCTGGGCGATTTCCATGCGAGTCACCCAGAGAAAACGCTGCACTCTGGGTGCTCTGGCTGCCACACACCCCCCTGGCCCTGCAGCCCGGTTTCTACCGCCACGGCGAGCAAAGACGATGGGATAATTAGAGCAGCAAATGACCCAAAGCCGGTTAAAGTCCCCGTTAACTGCCCGGCTGGGACAAACGCGGCTTAGCAGAGATGTTCCCCCCGGCAGTGCCAGAGCTGTCGCCTCCCCACGGGGAGCGTGACCCCGACACCGGCGTGGGGAGGGAGGGTTGTGGCAGCTCGGGGCCGGCACCCAGCACCAGCCTCTGCCGGGGCCGTGCCCAGAGGGGGACACAGGGACAGCCGTGCCACCCTGCAGCAGCACGGCCCTCCTCGGGGTCACGCTCCGGGCTGTGGAATAAACGGCAGCGGTGGCGAGGCAGGGCTGTGACATTCCGCAAAGGGAGAGAAAGCCACCGCCTGCCCGGCGCTGGGCCGTAAACAGCTCAGCCTCCCCCAGGACGAGCACGCAGCGCCGCCTCAGCAGCTTCGCCCGCTCCCTTCTCCTCCTCGGCACCTCCCGGCTGCTCCAAACTTTGCGCTCAGCCCCCGGCAGGATCCGGCCCCCGAAGGCCGGGCTGCATGGAGCCCTTGGGGTTTCTCTAACTCCGAGGGAAAACCGGGTTATCCCGACGGCCGTGGCCGGCAGAGCCGGGCAGCAGCTGCCCTGCAGCTCCACGGCGCCGGGTGGGGAAGGACGTTTTGGGTGGGGAGGGGTTAACCCTTGCTGCAAACACCTGCATCCACCACAGGCAAAGCCTTCTGCTCCACAGGCCCCCCTGGTCTCCCGCAGGGCTCTGCCTGCAGCCGGAGGGTGAGGAACGGAGGGGATGACACGCCGGAGTTGTGCCGAGGGAGAGGCGAGGGCAGAGCTCTCCCGGGAGGATGTCATTCCCCACAGATCCCCCCGCGGCGTGGAGCCGGGCGATGCCGGAGCCTTATCGCCAGCTCATCAGCAGGGTGGCTGGAGCAGCCTGCACCACCGAGCCGGATTAAAAGGCTCCGAGCCCGGCCGGAGGCACGGGAGCCGAGCAGGGACGAGGCAGAGAAGTGCACCAACCACGACAGCAACTGGTGGCTCTTGGGAGACTTCCCTACTTTGGGTTCAGCAGCCAGCCTGGCTGCGGCACGGACACTCCCAGGGCCCCCCTCCACCCCTGAGCCGCGCCGGGAGAACCTCCCCGGCTACACCGGGGGGCTTCTCACCGCTGCACCGAGATCCCAGGGACGGCCAGCACCACCGCGAGGGTGCCCCAAGACGGGCAACCAGCCCCAAGACCCACCCTCGCCCTCAGCACCCGGCAAACTCCCACGGAAACTTAAAAAAAAAACTCACTGCAATCGTCGGACTCGTAGCCCTCGGGGTCCACCGCCTCCTCGGGCGCTTGGCTCTTGGCCGGCTGCTGCTCGGCGGGCGTCGTTCCGTGGGCTCCGAAGAGCTGGTCCACGTCCTCCTCATCCTCCCGGGGTGCCTCGGCGGGGCTGACCGAGGGCTGGCTGAGCGCGGGGCGCAGGGCGCTGCTGCTGCTGCGGCCGACGGCGGCGGGGAGCCCGCGGGGGAAGCGGGGGAAGTAGTCGGAGATCTGCTTGATGGGCTTGATGGGGCCGGGGCAGACGTCAATGGCCATGTGCTCCTGGATACTTATGGTCATTTTCTCTCCTTTGCGGAGTGTCATGCATGCGGCTTGTCGCTGCCGAGCTCGGCCGGAGAAGCCCGGGCGGTGCGGGAGAGGGAAGTTTCTACCGGGGAGGGATGAGGAGGAAGGTGAGGAGGGGAGGCTCCGGCCGGTCCCTTACGTGGTTGTGGCGCCCTGAGCCTCGGTGGCCGCACGCATGCTGCTGCTGCCAGCCCTGGCGCTCGCACAGCCCCCGATCCTGCCAGCGCTGCCTGGGAATAAATGAGCGAGACGGAGAGACGGATAAGAGGCAGGGGGTGGGCTCTCGGGTGATGTCACCAGCTAGCAACAAAGCGGTGCCCAGCAGCGGAGGAATGAGGGCTGTGGCCGGCCTGCCGCCCCGGCCGCACGGCCGCCAGCCTGGGCAGCGCAGCCCCGGAGCCCCGGGGGCAGAAACTGGGGTGACGGAGTGCGGGGAGGTGGGATTTGATTCATATCCCTGAAAAAGCAGGGCTGATCCCTGCCAGACCCCTCCGGGCGGGCTGAGGTCACCGGGCACGGTCAGGAGCCGCCGTCCTGGTGTGTGGCATCCCGGCGGGATGCGGAGAGGGACCGTGGGGCTGTGGCAGTCCCCAGGGATGGTGACAGACCCCCAGGGACCGTGACACCCCCCGTGCCCTCCCGGCTCACCGCAGGCTGTGCCACATCCTCAGCCCGGGGCATGGGTGGCACCGCTGCCCGCTCCCCGCGGCTCTCAGGGACAGGGACAGCCCCGAGCCAAATCCCTGCTGCCCCAGCAATGTCCCTGCCAGAGCTCAGCACCAGCTGGATGAGCTTCTGGAACTGGGAACACACCAGGGAAGTGAAGCAACACCTGTCCCCACTGCCAGCCGGCGTGTGGCTGTGCCGTGGGGCTGGTACAGCATCACAGAGGAGCCAGGGACAGGGCTCAGTGCCACAGAGGAGTGAGGGACAGGGCTCAGTGACACTGTGGCCATGCTCAGCACCCCTCCTGCTCCTCCCTGGGCACAGCAGGGCCCCAGCACCAGCCAGGACAGGGACAGGATCCTGCCACAGGCTCCCTGGAAAATGCTGAGCTGTGCTTTGCTCAGGGGGGTTGGTCTCCAACTGCTGTTTTTACTCATTTCCCCCCGAGTTCAAGATCAGTGAATCTGTGGCTTCACGAGCTGCTGGAAGTGGACTTCTCAGCAAGGAGTGCCAGAAGAGAAACACCGTGAGAAAACGATGCAAAATCCTGCCCAAGTAGCTCACCCTGCCCAGGAAAATGTGTCTGAAATATTTCAGAGGAGCAGCTCCCCCAGTGCAGCCTCTGCTGGCTCAGCTCTGGGGGGGTCTGGAGTGGGGCTGGGGCACTTGGAATGCTCTGGTCACCCACCACCGTGTCCAGCAGCCCACCCCAGGCCCACCAGGTGACCTGACACATCCCTCAGCCATGCACACAGAGCCGCAGCCTGGCACGCGTGACTTTTGACAGGTGACTGTCAAAAACAAAGCTCTGTTCCTCAGAGGATTTCCCCCAAATCCCAACAAAACGACACCCAACCTTCGTGCCTACGGCAGAGATCAGCTCTCATTCAGATTTTGGCAAACGCTAATGCACGTCTTTGAGTCATAACATACTGACACCAGGCAAACGAACCTCATTTACTCCTCACAGGGGAGTGAATGTTTCTCTCCTGAAGCATCCAAACTTGTCACCGCTCTGCACCTAGACGTGAAGCACATCTGAGGATGATCTAATGACCCGGGAGAACAGGAGACAGCTCACTGCTCCTTTGTGTCCCTGCCTTATTTTCACTCCGAGGTGGCTCCAGCCTGTTGCAGGTCTAACAACAGATCCAGTCTCAGACAGTTTAACCCCCTTCCCATATGAAGGGCCCCCAGGACATTAATTCAGGTGGAAATGCCGCCTTGCTGTGCACGTGGGGGCTGAAAATCTCGCAGGTGGGCTGATGCTGGGTGGAAACATCACGGCAGGCACAAGGAGGTACCTCCAGACCTGGGTGTGTTCATCCCCACAGGCTCCATCTCTGCGTGCGGCATCCGGGATGTGGTGTGGACTTCAGACAGAACGAAGCAGAAATTGGGCCTGATGCCCAGAAAATAGCAGCAATTTCCTCTAAGAAAGGGCAAATGAATAAATAAATAAAATCAAGTTACATGTGAGAGCCCGGTGCCGTTCCTACCATTTCAAAAGCTTCGTTCCAAATGTTTCCTCAAAGAGCACGAGGCCCAAACAGGCAAAGATTGTTTGATGGGGCAGAAAATCAAGGCTCTGGGAATTGAGGTGAACCTCTGAGCTCTTCCTCCTCCTGCATCCACAGCCCACGGCCAGGATCAGGGCCCAGCAGCACCAACTGAGAGATGCTCAGCCCACCCAGGGATTCAGAAGAGCAACAAGGGGACAAAAAAAAAAAAAAAAAAAAAAGGCAGAACTGAAGCAGACAAAGTCCCTGAAGCAGGGCCCCCGAGGGAGACCCCATCACCAGCCTCATAGACTGAGAGAAACCAAATCCAAGGCTCAGTGCTAACAGCCCACATGGGACTCTGCAGTCCCTGCCTGATCCCAAGCCTAGAGAAAGCAGCTGGAGCCTTTTCTTAGCTTTTAATGAGCCCCAAAGCAGCTTGGTTTTGATAAACCACACTTTTCCTGCCTTCCCAAACCCCCTGAGTGTTTCCTCCCGGGCTGCACAGCCCCGTATTTACCCAGGGCTCCCCAAACGTGCCACACACGACAACACAGAAGGTGAAAGGGCCAAAAATAGCAAGTTGGGCTGGAAGACAAAAGCAGGGCTTGCAGATACAAAGCCAGTTTCCAGGTAAAGCTCTTAATTCCCACCGTCTGTCTAATGCCCTGGAATGTGCCTTGATTTGATCCCTGGCTCTGCCCACGCACGTGGCCTCTGCTGCCCTGGAATGGGGGAATTTGACTTCCCCACCAGCCCCCCGGGAGGGAGGAGAGAGGGTTTAAATGTTAAAAGGCCAGTTTGAACCCACAGCTCTGCCTGGCAGGAAGCAAAGCCACTCTGTCAGGGAATCCTGTAGGAAGCGGGGGACAGCCTTCAGGGACGGGGGAGGTGGCCATCATAGGGCCAGCATCAAAGCAGGGATGGGATGAGGGGGAAGAGCAATTGTCCCTGTCACAATCCATGTTTTCTCCCAAGAAAACAAGATCCTGAGCTCAGCGCCTGTGACATTGGACTTGGGATGTGGGATGCAGGAAATGCCACTCTGACTCCAGCCCAGGCTCTGAAAACACCAAGGTTTTACTTTAAATGTTGTCCTGAACAAGAAAAAAATCCAGAAAAAAGCCTGTGGCACTCACTCTCCCTGTGCCACAGCCCAGATTCCTCCTCTGGAACTGCCCTGCAAATGGGCAAAAAAGGGAATAATCCTACAGCCCCCAAAACTGCAGCACACGGATTAAACCTGCACCCAAAACCAGAGGCTGTCCTCAGGACACACCTCAACCAGTTTTCTCACAAAAGCTGAGCATCAGCTTCTGCTGCTCCAGGATTGAATCAATGAGAGCACATTCCAGTTTGATCCTTTCCTTTCCAAATGGAAAGCACAGCAGCAGGACGGCACATCCCATTGCTTGCCGGGGGTTCTGTGACTGACCCACTGGCTCTGCATTCATTTCTTTGCCAACTCGAAATCTCTCTGAACGCCCCCTGCTCTGCTGGTGCTGCTGGAGAAAAGAGCACAAAGAGACGGTGCCAAATTAAAGCCTTCACCACCTCTGGATCTCGTCTTTGAACTCGGGGAGGTGGCACGGGGAGGTTTGTCACTTGTCCCCAGGGAGGTGACACTGGCAGCACCAGCCTGCTGGAATTTGGCTTTTCCCAACCATTTTTAAGCCTGAAAGCACCCACAGCTGCAGGCAGGAGAGGTTGCCAGCAGGTACCAGCAGCTCAGTCTGGCTGCAGGGGCAGGACTGGGGGGCAGCAGCACTGCCAGGGGATGCCACCACTGCTGGAAGAGACCCCTCTGCCCCCCCGGGGTGACTCAGGACTGACCCTGCCTTCAGCTCCCCATGGTGAGAGGTAGGAAACATATTTTTTATTTCTTCCAATGAGCTTGGCTCCAGCAGGGCTGTGTGCATGGGAAGGGGGTTAATTGAAAAGCCACCTGTGCCTGGCTCCTTGGCTGGCTCGGGGCACTGTCTCCTGGCTGACACACAGCTCCTGGCACCTTCCCCTCCAAGATCCCTGCCCTCCTTTGCTGGGAAGGCCTGGCTGAGCCCACCCAGTGGGCTGCCCTCCTCACCTGGTCAAACAGCCTTTTCATTTGCTAAGTGAAGCCGCAATAACGATGATGATAACCGGGGAACTTGGCAAAAATAATCCCTAAGGAGCTTATTCCAGGCTTACTGCTCCCCAGCAGCGCTGATATCCCAGTGCACCCCGGCCCCCACTGCTCCTCTGCTTGGATAATACCTCGAGTTATCTGTGCTCCAACAGGCCCCGCTAACAACCATCATTTTGACCAGATTTAACCGGCAATTACTAGCTGCGAACAAAATCACCCCGGTGGAATACAACCCACATCCTATTACGAGGCAGACACAAACAAACCCTCGCAGAAAGCCAGGCGAGGGCCAAATGCCAGCAGGGGAGAGCCCTCACCCCTCAAAATATTGCTTGAGGTTCCCAGAGGCTTTATGAAACGCCCAAGCAGTGGCAAAGGTGGATGGAAATCTTCCTGGCAAGGAGCTCCCAGGGGGAGGGAGGGAGGCATCAGCTCTGCCTGCATCTTCAGGATGGGCCCAGAATAGCTCTACTTTGGGTAGGGGCTGATGTTTAACGTTCAGCATATGTTGCCATTTCCATGTGAATCCCGAAATAGTTTGGTGTTTTCTTTTGTAATTTTACTGCGCTCGGGTGTTTTTTTTTTTTTTTGGAGTCCTGTGGAAGGTCTTGCCCTCCTGCCAGGGAAGGGACCTGCTCTGCTGTGCTCCCTGACACCCCACTGCCAGCACTCCAGGCACCTGCAGATCCGGCACAGGGGATAATCAGCTGCTGTAAATCTCAGCTCTGTGGAGCACAGAGTGAAATCCACCCAGGGGTTCACCAGGGTGGGTCTGTGCACAGCGTGGAGCTGCAGGAAAATCCACCCAAACAGTGCCCAGGAGGAGAGTGACATCCGATCTTGGGGCACAGCGCTGCCAAGGGTTCAGTCCTCAGCGGGATTTCCTTAGGGATGAACCTTTTTTGGAGGTTTTTTCCCTCAGATTTCTCCTCCTGATCTGTGGGTTCCTCTGAACTCCAGAGCCTTAGCAGGGGTTTGGTATCACCAGGCCGGGCAGAGCCACTCCTGGATCTGATTTTTGTGAGATAAACGCAGATCCACTCCCTTGCAATCAAGGGAGGGGAGACTTCTGTGCAGCATCAACTCCTATTACACTAATTTTATCTGCTCTCAGTGCCTTTCCAAGCTGGAGTCAACGTCCCCTGAGATTATCCAGCTGACTTGTCTTGGGAGCTTTTACTCTGCTTTTTACCTCTTCCCGACTGTCTCCCAGCTGCAGGAGGATGAGACAACATTCCTCCTCAAGACTTTCCAGGCAGCCTGGAGCAAAGCCTGGTGTTAATTTTGCAGCAGCACCTCGTCCTGTGGTGGCTTGGGACGTGAATGCTGGCCTGGGGAGCTGTGCTGGGGCTGGGCACTGCTGCCTCCTGCACCTCCAGCTCTTCCCACTCCATAAATGTCCAGGAACGGAGTTCCCATCAGCATTTAGGGCCCGGCCCCGTTGCCATGGAAATGGAGAGACTTTCTGCTCACATTTTGGTGGGAAGAGGCATTCCAGGAGTCACACCAGCTCCCGGAGTCAACCCAGGAGGAGCCAAGTGAGGGCAGAAAGCAGCTGAGCTTCATGGAGACACCCAACGGGGGGGAAAAACTGCTCCCACCCCAAGCTCCAGGAATTCGGAGCTGGCTGCAAGCAGAGGGGGAAAATGCCACCAATAACCGGCAGCAGAGCGAGCTCCAGGGATTCACGGAATAACATCTTGGGTTTGCAGTATTAAAGAGCAATTTGGCTGCATTAAGAGAGCTCCAGAGCTGCTCCTCTCCCGCACCCATGGCAGGATAACGACATCCTGTCAAAAGCAATCTTACCCCAACCTCCCCCTGTGCAATCCCTGTACCTGTCACAGCTCTGGGGCAGCTCTGTCCTGCCTGCTGCTCCTCGCAGGGCTGGGAGATGTTCCTGTCCATCCCTGGATCGTGAGGCTCAGCCAGGAGCTGTGGGGGAATGATCCATCGTGGGTGCCAGGGCGTTTTCCTGGCCACATCCACAAATCCCAGCACCGTGCCAATGTTAAAAAAAAAACCAACAAAAGTGGAAGGGCAAGAAGAGGAGCAGGAAGAGAAGCAAGAAGAGGAAAAGACCCCATGGATTCCCTGTGGGATCAGGCTGCTGGAGAGACAAACAACCCCAGATTCCCTGAACCAGGCAGGGCTGCTCACACGTGCACCACACAGACAAACCCACGGCAGCACCTGCGGGTCCAGCAGGGAAGAAATTGAGGCCACAGCCCAGACAAGCCGATTCCTGCCTGGAGAGCAGCATTCCTGGCAGGGCTGAGGCAGGCAGGATGCTCTCGGATCCACGGGCTGTTCAGCTGCCTGACCTTATGTCACCCGACTCAGGACAAGGTTCCTCTGCACTGTAGGGAAGCCCGAGCATTTTCCAGCTCTGTGGTGATCCAGGGAGAACAAAACTTTGGAGCAAAGGAACACCCAGGAGCTGAAAAAAGAAAAAAAAAAAAAAAAAAGGGAGGCAGGGGGAGAGGTGGCATTCCTCAAAATCCAAACTTTGAAATGATCACCGTAGAGGGGAGGGCACCTCCCAGGTCATTTAGCAGCCAGAGGAGTCACTAGATGGCCCTGCTAGTCCTGTTCATCTGATCTCGGCACGGATATCCACCCAGAAATGCTGGTTTGGCTGCTCTGCACCAACTGGGGGATCTGCTCCAGGTCTCCTCCTGCCAGGAAGGGCCTCCCCAGGAGAGCGTCCACCTGGGCCAGGGCACGTGGCACCTCCCCAGGCAGGTGAAGGGTCCTCCCCGGTGCCACCACGCCCTGGATGTCCTCTCCCACCTGCCAGGGATGCTGGAAAGCCTCGGTGCAATCACGTTGACGGTGATGGGTGTAAGAGCCAGGGAACCATACTAATGAACCCCGTGTTGCTGGATAATCATGACATTAGCGTTATTGGATTAGAACATTTGCATAATTTGGGCACGAGCCGCTACCTGCGCGGGGACATATGTTTACATGAATTTACATCCATTTGCATCCCGATGAAGCCGCATCCTCGGCAGCTTTCCCGGCTGACCAGTCACGGGCCATTGGCAGCTCCAGCCCCAGGGTGGGGGCATTTCTTGTCCCAAACCGCTCAGGCGCCAGCAAAAAAGGCAAAATTTTCACCTCCTCAAGGTGTTCCTGGCGCAGCTTCCACCTCATTATACCCCTTTGAATGCCCCCCTAGCCTCAGCATTTGGGGTCACCCCGGGTTAAAGCTGTCCCTCTCCCAGGCCCCACAAACTCTTGGTGCCTCCCAGGTCCCAGGATAAGGGGCGGTTAAGTCCGTCCTACTCACACCTGTGGAAAAGGGATCGATAAAACACTCCCAGCGGGCTCTGCAAAGCCCAGGATTTAAGAGGCCAATAAAGGGAGCCCAAAATGAACTCCTCTCCCTGTCTTTTCAAATCACGTGCCCTTTGATTCAATTACTCGATTTTTATAGGAAATAGGGGGAGGGAGATTCAATTACTCGATCCTTGATTTCTCAGCGCAGAAACGCGGGCTCTGCAACCGCAGAGAGGCACAAATCCCTTCCAAGCAGCATCACAACGATTCGGTGGCAACATCAGGTTTTTATAGGGCTGTGAGAAATCAGCAGCTTCCCCTCCTGGGCTCCACAGCAGAACCTGCTCCAGCACTAAAGGAGTGCAGTAATATCTGAGCACAAAGTCCTGCAGCCCAGCCACAAAATCACAGGGTGGGAGGTGGCAGCTGCCTGGCTGCGTGTCCCCAAGTGCTCCCCTAAAGCAGAGCTGCTCAGGGAGCCACCAACCCCCTTCCCAACCCCGGGAATTACCACTTGGGAGGGACCAGGAGCTGCACGTTCACTCCCAGGCATCTCCAGCCCCAAAAAATTGCTGCTGGCTCCTTCCAAAGGCTGCCGTGAAAACAGGCAGCAGGAGCAGCCCAGGGGTGTCCAAACCATTTCCGTGCAAGCTCGGGGTACCCACGAGCCTCACTGCCACTGAGAGCTCTGCAAATCACAGGGATTGATCTCTGAGATGCAAAGAGCAAAAAAAACCTGAGGTGCCCTTGGGATTAAACCCACCTGAACCCAGCAGCAGCAGCCAGAGCAGCAAATCCTGCAGGGAAGTTTTTGCCGGGGCGCTGTGAGCTGGAGCAGCCCTCTCTCTCCTTTTCTCCTGCACACAACGATGCTGCCACGTCAATAAAAGCTCAAATGGTGTTTTCAGGGTCTGCTCACCCAAACCAACCCACACTCACCCCTTCCTCTCCTGAAGAAACTGGAAAAAAAAGGAGCATTAAGAAATTGAGTGAATCCAAGCCTGGGGCATTGGATTCAGAGCCCAGCTCTGTTCTGAGGAAGGTGAGGGAGGCAGCCTGGCCCCTTTTCCACTCCCTGCACAGCTTCAAAGCCTGGCATTTAGCACACCTCTGCTCCAGCCACTCAGGCTGTTAAATGGGCACATCTTCACTCTTAAAAGCCATGTCAGGACCCTTTGGGAAACTTTCACCCTTATTTTAAGTGGTGTGCTTTGTATTTCACTCCAAAGCTGTTCCAGAATCTGGAAACTTCTGGACTCACAAAGCACGTGAGGAAGAGAAAGAAATCCAGCAGAGGGATGGGGGGGGGGACCCTCACCTCGATTTTGAATTCAGAATTTCTGGCTGGAAAACTCCTGCTCCGGAGGGAGAGCATGCCTGCAGCTGCTGGTGCCATTAGGTGCCAAAGCCAGCTGCTAATGCCCAAGGTGATTCCTTGTCACAGGCCCAAACCATGGCAGCAGGAGGAGGGAACGTGCTGGAGCATCACTGCTGGGCCCTGGGCTCGGGCAGGGCACTGGAAATATCGATGGGGGGCTGGATGGAGGCCACTGGAGTGTCTGAGGGGTGGCTCACAGCTGGACACCCCGGATAAGAGGAGAAAATTAAACCCCTTCCTCTCCCCCTCTAGTGGGGCTGTCTGGGGAAGAGGAAGGAGGGAGGAAAGCAAGTTAATGAGTTCTGCTGCTGTTCCGCAGCCTCCAGCCCTGCACCTGCCCCAGCCTGAGGCTGGCAGGTCCTGGGAGATGTGGAGGTGCAGGATCAGGCAGGCACAGGTCAGGAGAGAGCCCAGGGAGAAGGCAGGATTGTGATTTCCAGCCGGGGAGAAGCAGGACCAGCCCCAGGCACAGACCTTGATCACGGTGGGGCTGAGCTCCCTGCGGCATCCCTGCCCCACTGCGGGGTGCCCCATTAACCAAAACCCCTTCCCTGCCTCTCCCACACCTCCAAAATTCATCAGGACCGAGCCTGAGCTGCAAAAACCCGACTCCTGCACGCCTCCCTCTCCGCAGAGGTAATGTACCAGGCTGCATCTGATTTCTCCTCTCCCTCTCCAGCCCTTTCACCCTCCTTTCCCTATCTTCGAGGAACAGATGCACCCATTCATAACCAGGCAGAAGAAAGTGTGAATTTGCCTTCCCCACTGCAGTGCAGCTGGCAAAGCACAGGAAGGAAAAATGATGTTTTGCACGAGTACACAAATTATCTGTGCTGATCTTGTTAAGCTTGAATGGGAAAAACCGACAGAGAAAAAAAAGGGAAGGAGGGGAGTGGAAGGCATTGTTTGGGTGTAGCACCATTGTTGTTTATCCTCTCCAAGCACTCCATCATCCTAATCCCACCGTCTCCCAGGGTGACAGGTCAGGAATCTGGGAGACAGCAGGAGCCAGAGGGATGCAGACCGGGCAAGGCGGCACCTCGGGGAAGTCTCACCTGCAATTCCCATCCAACAACTCACGGACACCGATCACTGCTGAAAATATTCATGCAGTCCCAATTAGCACCTGGGATAGGCAGGGGTGAGGGATAAATAAAGGCTCAGGAACCCCCATATTCTCATTTATCACATGGATAAATTCGATGTGAGATGCCCAGGCCACAAGAGCCAGCTCCTCATGTTCCAGGCAGCACAGTGACTCTGGCAAGTACAGGAAGACAATCCCAAGGTGGGAATTCGAGCAGAACACGAGTCACCTGCTAGCAAAACTGGGGGAACTTGGCAACTTTCCTCCTTAGCACTTACCACATCAGGGCTGCTCAGCGATGCTAATTAAACAGGTACCTCCCAGACACAGCCTGGAAGATTTACATCCCCAATTTGCATTCCTCCGTTTATTTTCCTTTCCTCCGAGGCGCCATTTGAACGGCCACGGTGTGATTGCTTGGAGGGGTTTAATTTTACACGAGTGCCATTTGAAGATGAGGGTCTGTCCCATCAGCAGCTCCGTGGCTGCTCCTCCTGCCCCTGCTCTCCCACAGTGGGGCTCAGCTGTTCACAGCTGAGATTTTCTTGGTTTTCTCCTGGGCTTGGCTCCATCAGCTGAGAAATAAAGAATGCTGGGCTCAGCTGCTCTGGGCGCCAGGGGCTGGGAATGGATCAATCTGAGGATCCTTTTGAGGGTGAGTCTCTGAAATACCCAGCAGCAGGGCAGGGTTGGTAGGACCAGTCTCAGAGGTGGGATCTCCTCACCCAGCTCCCAAATCTAGCCCCAAAAAATGAGCCCAGGGCAGCTCCCACACACCAGGGGCTGCTCCCAAGGGATGGGACAGCAGAGCTGGAGCAGAAGTTTGTATAATTGCAAATAACTAAAAGCAGCCACAGTCCTGGGGTGATTTGTCAGCTCTGAAGTGAGGAGTCCCACTCGGGGGGGAGGTGTCTCTGCCAGCACCCCTCTCCTGATCAGGCTCTGATGAGCAGCAACTCACCAACCTGATAACAAATGGGAGGAGGTGACATCTGGCATTGTGTTCCTGTCTGTTCTGCCGTGGAGTAAAGGCAAGATCCTCATCTTGTGCAATTCCAGCACTGCCTGGACATGCTGCTGACAGAGGAAACGGTCAGGGAGGACTCAGAACGAGCAGCTCAGGATGAAAATTTCCCACAAGGTGCTGACCCATCACCTCCATCCCAGGCCTGCTGAAAGCCTCATTGTGTGAGTGCAGCATCAGCCCTCCCAAAAACCATCCCTGCACCCTCTGCCCATCACACCCACCTGCAGAACAGGGTGGGAGGGCAGTGCCCAAGGTGGAGAGGAACGAAGTGATGGGAGGAAGGAAAGGGAGACCTGGGAAGACACCGCCCCCGCCGGGCCTCTCCCCTTGAAGGAAACAACTTGTGGGAGGGGAGGAACCGCTGCCCAGTTTCATTTCATAAATGAACTCCAGGAGTGATTTGCCAGTCTGTGTCACTGCCCAAGCACTCCTGCTGGCTCTCCAGGCTCAGTGGTGGCCACAACTGAGACATTAATTTTAAAGAATTAAAGTTTTTAGCTGAAACCAAATATTGCTGGAGTAAGACAGACAGACTTCCCTTGTCATAAGCAGAAGCCGGATCTAAAGAACTGATAAATCATGAGGCCTGTCAACTTATGTTTGTGTATTCTGACTAATCAATAAGCTTCAAGAATCACAATGAAATCATAAATCAAATGCTCCTGGAAAACAGGATTCAGTTGTCACGTAACACTAAAAGGTTAAAAAGTCAAAGCGAAGAAGACTCACTTACTTCATCATTTTGAGACCCTGCCCCATAAAAAAGACCACCGACCCATTTCAGAGAACAAACCACGCATGCTTAATAGCTTTTTGGCTAATTACCATACGAAGCGGGGAATGGGATGTACCAAAGTTATGAATAAACATTTGTGTTTTGGGTATTCAATACTCCTGTACATAAAAAGACCCTGTAACCTTCCGTGGGGGCACGTGTGTGTTTGGGAGCTCTCCCGCACGCTGCCTGGCGTCGTAATTAAACATACACTTTCTAACTCTAAACTGTTAGAGAGTCTTTTGTCCGTCATAGATGGATATCGGCATTAGGTTGATATTCATATTTTGTTAATAATTCACAGCCATCAGCTGTGGTTGCCCAAACTCCAGCCGCTCGCCCATTTGCCTTGGCCACGCCGGACGTGCAGACGGCTCCTGCAGGGGAAGCACTGCCCTCCCCTCCCAAAAAACAACCCTAAAAACCGAACGGGGGAACTTGGCAGCCCACAGGCAGCGCTCCTGGCTCGGAGAGATCCCACAGCTGGCTCTCCCGTCTGGTGGCTGTTGTCATGGCAAGCCGAGAGGGGAAGCAGCAACACAAGAGCTGCTCAGTCCTTGACACGCTCCATCCTTGGACTAATGGCAGCTCCCCAGCAGAACAATCCCAACAGCAATTACTGAGGCGCTTTTAGAACGGGGGAAAGCAAAAAAAAAAAAAACCAAACAAAAACAGATTAAAAAGCTGTTTGAAACCTTGAGGCTGAATGCTGAGGGAACAGGAGCAGCCGGGGCTGTGCAAACAATGAGGAGACACGGAGACACTTCTCTGTGGGCCAAGTTTAACGGCCCCTGATTGCCACAGAGCCTCGGGGGGCTGTGGGGACAGCACGTGACAAAAGGACAATTGGAGCTGCCCTGTGAGTCGTGGATGCAGCGTGGAAAACCTTCACGGAGGGGCTGAGGAGAAAACCTGTGCCACCACCATCAGCAGGAGGCACAGAGGAGGGGACAAGACAAAAGGTGACTTTCAAGTGCAGGATTCATTTAAACTCCAGCATGAATCACAATTCCACTGCCTAGGCTATTGTCTTGCCTTGCTGGAGGATTTGGAAGAGCATCTACAAAAAAAACCCCCTTTTTTACTGTTTCACAAATAGCAAGAAGTTGTTACTGAGCAAAAGCTTTATTGTTTCCAGTAGTAAAACACCACATAAAAGTTGTGAGGGGTGGAGATGAGAGCAAGGAAATGATAAACACAAATGACCAGAGCAGACTGAGCACACTCACTGGGCCCCTTCTTGCCCACAAGGAGCCAGCTCAAAAGACAGCTACAGGTTTAGGATGACATTCCAACAAAAGCTGCAAAACACAACCAGAAGAATCACCACAAAGGGAAACGTGGTCTCCAAAATCAAATGGTGCACAGAGCTGCAGATGTTCCTCATTCAGTTGGGCCTGGATCACATTGTCCAGGACCAGATCCTTCCCTCAATCCAAGAGGAGTCTTTCCACAGCTGATTGAACAACTCTGGTTCAAACTCAGGTGGAATTACACCCTGGAGTTAAAACACAGAGGTAAGAAAGGAAAGTTTCCAGTCTCAATGGAGCAACATCAAATTTATCTCTGAGAATGTTTTATAAAAGCTGGCCTGAGTTAAAAATCAAGCTGATGCCTCGCAGTGGCACAGCAAGGAGTGCCAGTGCAGGGCTGGCACCCCAGAGCGTGGGAAATGAGAGTGGGAGTGGGGACACCACTGACCTGCCCGCCCTGCCCAGGGGCGAGGCACAAGGCACTCCAGGAGAGCCAGAAATGACCCTCCCGATTTTAAAAGCTCTCTCCAACTCACTGTAGAGCTGGTGCTGAGAAACCAACGGGTTTAAAGAAAATAGAGCCAATTCCTAAAAGTCTTTTTCCTTCTCCTTCTGCTGTAGAATTAACTTTGGCTGGCAGGCCAGGCTGTCTGGGGCGCCGCAGTAATGAGCAAAGACAAGCCTCACTTGGGACTGTCAAAAGCTTCAAGGCAAAACAGAACTCCTTTTGGTGCCTGAACACTTTGGAAATTGAAGAGCCTACAGCTCTCGGAAGAAACAGCTCTGAAACCACCCCGGTGTTTCAGCAAAAGCTGACAGCTGGAGTTACTTTTTCAGACCCAGCTGATGGTTTTGGCATCGCCCCTTCCATGGCTGCGGCCTAATGGCCAGGTTAACGACACAGAGCACGCCGTGAAATATCCCTCAGTGGAGAGCAACCTCGTCCCTTGCTCTCTGCAACGCTGATGGTGTGGAGCCCACACCCAGTGGTTTCTTTTTCTGCCACCTCAGGGAGCCCAGGGGGCCCGAAGGTTCTGCTTTCATTGGTAAAAAAAAAGGGCAGGAAGAGATCACAGAGGAGGAAAAGGTTGGGAGCATTTCACCAGCGACCTGCCACGGCACATTAAGTGGGAAAGCAGTGAGGGAATGGTCCTCTGTTGGGCCATGTTCATTTAAAGAGCAAGGCAGGGATTGATTTCCGATCTTCTGCTGGAGTGTTCCAGCACCCAATCTCATTTATCTTCATGCTGCAGCCATTTGTAAGAACACACACTACATGCACACAGAGTGCCCGGTGCAAAGGGGAACGGAACAAAAGAGTGATGGCCGAGGGGGAAAGGCTGACGTTAATGGGCACAAATTGCCTTTAACTCCGTGATTTCAGAGGGAACTTTTCTGGAATCCTTTGTTTTCTTCATAATAGACGGGTCAGCTCCAGAGCATTTAATAAAATCCACAGACTCCTGCCAGCCCGGTGTGGGTTTTGTTCAGGTCTTCAAAGATCTAATTGCTCTAGAGATGTGAGGTAATTTGATTTTTTTTTTCTCATCTGTCAGGCCTTGGAGGGAAATTGTCCGTCCTGGAGGATAAGCAGGTCTGGAGCACGCCGTTTTCAACAGCCTGACTCATGATGACAGCACCACAGCCAGCCAAATGAACAAGACTTCCAGGAAAAAAAAAAAGGCAAAAAGAAAGGCCCTTGCTCGTGTGAGGTGTGCACACGGGAGGGGAATCTGCAGAGCTTTAGGAGATAAAGCTTTTTATCCAATTTGGGCACTCACAGGCAGCCAGCTGGGCTGGGGGGGGTGCAAACACACATCTCCCCTGAGCCCACACCCTCACACCAGCCCCCTGCACAGCCAAGAGGGGTGAGAAAAAAAAAACCCAGCAAACTCCTTGGAGTGTTTCTTTACCCTGAGCAGAGAGAGAAGGAGGGAGGGAGTGGGAGCACAACCTCGCTGGCTGGTTCCTGACGCCCCCAGCAAACCCACTCCAACCAGAACCAGGACAGGAAACACAAGGAACACCTTCCCCAGGTGCAAACCACAGCCCCAGTCCCTGCTGGGGCTCACAGAGCACAGGCAGGTGCTGTCCCAGGTGTCACCATGTCACCAACCCCTGTGGAAGAGCTGGAGCCACAAAGTCACTGCTGGCAGCAGTTCCTGTCTGGAGCGAAATCTAAGGAATGGGAGTGCTGGATCCAGGGAAAAGCAGCTCCACCTTCAGCTCCACCTTCAGCTCCATCAGGGCCGTGTCCTGCTGTGGAGTCGCCGTTTGCCTGCAAAACAAAGAAAGGACCAAAGTTTTGTTTGGAAAGCAGCGAAGGGGGGAGGCACCACGGAGTTATTTCACGTTGCTTTTCTGTGCTCGGTGCCGTTTTAAGAGCTTCCTAAAAATAATAAAGAGAACATCCATGCACCATTAGTCCAGCAGTCAGGGCCCATTAGGTTTGATTAGTGGAAGGAAAGAGCGGGGAAGGGAATGTGGGAAGAAGGAGAAACGGGGAGTTGTGCTGCTAGAACTGGGCCTTCGGTGCCTGCTGCCCAGGTGAGACAGAAAAGCCAGACCTCAGCTCTGGGGGGGTGACAGAGCAGATGTGCCACGACACCTTCCTTGTGGCACAGGAGCCACAGCAGGGCTGGGGATGGGCACAACCCTGCACTGATCCGGATTTGGTGTCCTGCTGACTGAACAAACCTGAGCTGACCCCTCCAGCCCCCCTGGACAAACTCTGCCAGGACACACTGCTGCTCCTCCTCTTGGAGAAAGGGCAATCACAGTGTGAATATCGAGGTCCCTGTCACCAGATAACCTCCCGAGCCATAAAACCTCTCCCTGTGTTTACAAAGGCTCCAAAATCCAGGGGTTTCACCTCCATCTGACTGACTTCCCCAGCTCTTTTCCCTCCTGCTTTGTTTGCAGAGATGACATCAACTCCTGCCCCGGGCGCTTTGTGCAAAACGCTGGATGGGAAGTTGGGAGCCCGAGGAGTAAATGTGTTCCAGAGGGCAGAGGATAAGTCTGAGGAGGTGGGGACAGGAGGCCAGACAGGCTGTTCGATCAAAGACCAAAGCACAGACCTCTGTGATGGCAAAGAAGGCACAAAAATAGGAGTTTCATCCTCGGCAGCAGACTCGTTTCCTGATATATTGAGTGAAAGAGCCCAGAGAATGAATCTTTGTCATCCCTCTATTTTGAAGGAAGAAGCCTTCAATTTAAAACTCCATAAAGAATTACAGGAACAGCGAAAGCAATTTATTTTTTAGTTACTCGAGCCTTTATTCACTTAACTTCAAGGCGGGCTCGGAAGAGCTGAAAACGTTTTGCTTCCGCCACTCGAGGATGAAAATATTTTAATTCCCTCAGACATGGAAGGGGGCACAGGCTTCTCCCGAGGTTCATATTTACAAATGCATTGTATCTGGAATGCAAACCTCGAATCATTTCCTAACGCTGCCTCTACCCAAAGCCATGTTTTATTTATAAGGTACAGCAGGACCACTCGGTGCTCTGTGGATACGAGGAGGCAGAGACAGCTCAAAGCTCCTCAGCCATGAAGGCACAATTCAATTTTTTTCACTTTGGGGAAGACAGACACACTTCTCTCCTCCTTGGCAGCAGGGAAGCTCAATCCCAGCGAGCTCTCGGCAAAAGGGGAGAAAGAGCAGGGCCCAAAAATTTGATGAGGCAGCCAGTGAGGGAAGCAGAGGCTTGGATGGGAGCTGGGTGTGGGTGAGGGTCTTTCCTTCGTGTCCTTCCCAAACTGTGCCCTAAATGCAGGGATTTCCCACCTCCTCCATCCTGCTGCAAAGCCAGCCCTTGGAAATCCACACCGGCTCACACAAGCAAGGAACAGGTCTGAAAACATTTCAGCAACTTTCTCACCAAGCACAGGAAAACAGAAGTCAACTCCCCGAAGACTGCCACGAAGCAAGTCATTAAAGAAATTACCACCCCATTTGGAGCCTAATTACTGTTAGGACAATTTTTTTTTTTTTCCTTCCTACGTAGAATGGAGTAGTCAGACCCACTGAAGCAAAATGTTACCTCCCCATGGTCCCCGAGGGAGCAAAGCAGACATCTGAGGAGCAGAATGGAAGAGAAAATAGAAGATAATGCTATAGCTTCAAAGATGCCCGGAGAATTTCCTGCCACGAAAATAATGCTGAATGGCTCTGCCTGGCTCATGTATTAACAGCCTGAATATTTATGAGCAGAAGTGGATGCCTACCCCAGCCAGGGAGGCACTGAGAGACACCACCTCAATTCTAAATCCAGCCAATTCCTGAAAGACAGGGCATAAATCTCCCCAAATTAAAGAGAGCTGGCAGCAGCATTCCCTGCTGCCCATCTCCCTCAGCACAAAGGAGACGCAGGAGAAGGCTCCAGGCTGCACCTGGTGACATCTGGGGAACCTTTCCAGCAGCTCTCACCCTGTGACTGCACACCAGAACATCTCTTACCCCCTCCCCAGGCAGTGCCACCCTCCTCTCGGCTCCCTGTTTAACGTGGCTCTGTTTAAGTGCCAGCTGCTGCACCACTCTTTAAGTATTAATGATTTAGACACCACACTGGCAGGCAGGCAGGGATGGGGAGGCTGTGATTTGCACTCACTCATTAGGCTTCTCTCAATCCTGATTCCAGCAGGAATCTCAGCTTTCTCCAGCCCCACAGCCCCTGCCAGGCTCCTCCACCGCTCCCCACCAGCCAGCTGCTCGTGGAACAGCCAAAAGGATCCACTAATTTCTGGGACAGGGCCCTCAGAAGATGCTGAGAACCCCATGAGTGCAGAACTCGCTGCTGATCTGAGGGGAGATGGCTTTTGCTCAATTCACCCCCCTGCAGCAGTCCCCAGCTCAGATTTGTTATCTCCATTAAAAGCTCTCCCTGGGTTAATAAAAACCGCCGTGAGATATTGATTATCTCTTTGTTTCGTTCTGTTTAATATTCCCCTTCCTTAATAAAAATGTCATAATCAACACCAGGGAGGATTTTGCTCCCTTTTTAAAGGCGTCTCTCAGCATCAGCAGCCAGAACAAGGTGAGTCACCTGCCCTAGCTGGGAGCAAGCAAGAGGGAAAAGGAAGATTTGTGCTCCTTCCATATGTCCAAATTTCGTTTTCTTTAGTGTAAAACATTCTGCAGGATAAACGAGCGTGTGTGACCTTCCTCTTGAAAGCCACCACGTCGGAGCAGGCACCTCCAGGAGCTTCTTGAGGAGCAGAAGAAACGCCAGCCCCACAGAAAAAGGAGCTTTTGAAAGAGAGCAGGTGGTTAAAAAAATTTAAAAAATAATAAAATTGGCAGCCACTCAACTCACCACTCTTCTGAAACTTCGGCTCACGGGCTGAGGTTGCCCAAATCCCAACGCAGCTCTGCCAGTGAGTCATTTTATGACAAACTCCAGGCTTCATTATCTGCCTCGGCAAACCCCAGCCGGAGCCGCAGCAGCGGCGCCGGAAACCTCCAACCTCTCCTCAAGAGCTCCTTGTTTTTCCCCTTGGCCACCACCCTGCTGCTGGCTTGGCCTGCAGGCTCAAAGATCTCAGGAGCTGCTGCTTTTGCAGCACCGCTCCCCAATTCCCTGTCCTGAAATCCTGGGATTTCAGGCTGCTGGGAGCGCTCGGCAAAAAGTCGCACTTGAGTTAAGAGCAGAGGTGAGAACAAGAAGCGCCGGAGAAATTCACCGGTGGAACGACACCTGAGGTGATAATGTGAAGCAGAAATCGCTCCTGACGTGGCGCTCTGGAGGTGCAGAGGAACCACAGAGAATCATCTTTTGACAGCCCCGTTCTGCAGGAGTTTAAGTGAGGAGTTTAAGTGAGGAGTTTAAATGTCTCTGCCTCCTTGGTCTGTTTTTGGGGCAGGGCAGAGCTCGGGGGCTGCCCCACAGGCAGGGAGGTGCTGGGAAGGGTTTTGGGAAGGGTTTTGCCAACCCATCACCTCCATCACCCTTTAAATACATCAACAGCCAGAGCAGCCTCTGTTTGTTGGCAAAGAGAGGCACCCAAAGCACTGAATTCTGATTCCCTTGCCTCCCTCCCCCTGAATTTGGGAGGCCCTGAACCAGAGCTCTTGTCTGAACAAAGCAGCCCCTTCTGCAGGAACACTGAGGAATGAATGACCCCAGACATAATAAAGATCTTTACAGAAACTCCCAAGGCAGCCAACCTGCCTTAACCTTCTCCTTAGCAGGATCCTCTCTACATCTCAGGGCCAACTTTAACTGGGCCCAGGAGATTGCTGCAGTTTTCCTTTTTTAAATATTTGCCCGTGCTGCCTGTCATTTTGCTCTGCACGGGGAGATCCCACTGGAAAGATGTGACCCCTTGTGCCAAGCTTTGCATATGGAGTTTTTAGCAGGGAAAAGGTTGGGTTTTTAACTTTTTTTTTTTTTTTTTTTTGCCTTTGGAATAGTGATTGCAGTGTCATGGCCAGGCAGCAGTCGGCTCAAAGGAGCAGGCAGAGAAACTACAAAATGCTGAGTGCAAACACGTTGTACCAGGAGTGGATCCATCCATCCCTCAGAGGCTGCACCCAAAGGGTCACCAACAGCCAATCCAGCCCCCCAGGACAACCTGCAGCTCTTCTCCACAGGCAGCAGGGCAGGAATCTGCCCTCTCTAATTCCACACACAACAGGAGCTTAAAATAAACCACCCAGTGCAGACTCTAATCCAGGGGGAGGAAGGACAGAGCAGAAGAATCACTTGTTCGGTTTGCCTGGTCAGAAAAACTAGAAGAAAACTGCAAGTCCCTGGGAGCTGGGGAGGGAGGGAAGGGCAGAGAAGCAATTTTGTGCTGCCTGGTTCTAGCAGGAAGAGGGACCACGTCTCCGTGCTGCACTGAGGGATGAACCTGCCCTCTCTAATCCAATTTATGCCCAGCACCAAGCGGGCTCAGGGGCAGGAGAGGCAGTTCAGAGGGCAGGAATGCTCGGGAGGGAGCGGGGCTGGATGATAACTTGAGGGGTTAGTGACTAAATTAGTGGGAACTGCAGAGGGAACACATTTGCATCTCTTTCAGCTGCTTCGGGTGTGATAGCAGCCTCTGCTTTCCCAGTCACTTAATTGCTCTGAGGTTTTTGAAGGGGGGAAATGTGTCTTTCTTCTGCACTGCAGAGTTCTGGGAAGAGCCATGCCTGGCTTTAAGAAGCCCCTTAGTTCAGGAAAAATGTTACTCAGTCTCATAGAGCTGCTGGGCTGCTTTGCTTCAGGAGAAGCTCAACGTGCTCTGCAGGACAGAGAGGAGCTCCAGGGCTCTGCAGGGGCACAGCCCCAGGCTCTGAGCGCTCCTGGCCGTGGGTGCAGGCAGATCCCACCCTGGATGATTACTCATGTTGCAGAGAACGCTTTTGCATTCAGGGGAGAAGCTGTGACACTGTGACAACATCTGCCAATACAAAAAAAAAAACAACCCAGAAGCAGGGAAAAGTGACCCCGAGGCCACAGCTTTGTGTGCCTCTGGGAAAGCTGTGCCTCCAGGGAATTCAGGCCCCAAAATGCAGGGATGAGGGGAGGGAGTGCAGCTTACCAGGGGTGCTGGTGGTGTCACTGTCACGCCTGTCCCAGGGTTGGTCACTCTGGCCACTCTCCGTGGGGCTGAGCTCGGCCCCCTGCTCACTGCCAAGGCTGCTGTGGCTCCCTGACAGCCAGGGGGACTGGGGGGGCCCCAGGGCTCTGCTGATGGCCTGGCTGGGTCCCCTGGTGGGTGCTGTAAGGACAGGACAGAGATGGTGCTGAGGGAAGTGCAGACACTGAGCTGGATCCTAAAGGAGCAGGAACATCCCCAAGCCCCAGCCAGGAGCCCTCAGGAGCAGAGCCACCCCCAGTTCTTGTGCTCTGCCCCCAGAAAACACCAGTGATTCCAGCTCTGGAGAGGCAGGAGCGAGGAGCTGGGCAGGGATGTGCTGCCAGGAGCAGCCCCCAGCTGCAAGGGCAGCCCCTGGAATTGCTGCGGGCCATGGAATGAGCCAGGGAGAAACCCAAGATAGCGCCCAAACATCCACCACTTCACACTTCCCACCCTCCAGGCACGAGGACCTGCAGCTCCTCACCCATTCCTGCTCGGAGCTTTCTCCCTGGGGAGCCCTTGGATGCCACAGGGACGGGTTTGTCCTCCAGGCTGGAGGAGCTGAGCTCCGAGTCGCTGTCGCTGTCGCTGGGAACCGCTGCAGGGAGGGAAGATCAGGGGGAGGAGAGGAGAGAGACAGTCATTCACAATGTTCATAACACTTCCCAAAGAGGTGCCAGATGGATCCAAATAAAACAGGAGCAAACACTGACTGGCTGCTCACGTGCTCCCTCTGCAAAGGAGGCCCTACCTGCAGTTCCCCCCACAGCTGCTCCTCTCCAGCGTGACGTGGATTCACTTTTCGCGTTATTTGATTTATAACTCCGCTGCACACACTCCAGTGCTTCTCTCCTAAAGCTGACTGGGACAACAGAGCTCCTGTGCCATTCTTTGCTGCTCCAGGCACGGGGCTCTGCTCCCACTGACCCATCCCAGCACCTCAGCAAGGTCACAAAGTGACCCTCTAAGGGGTGGCACAGGGCTGGGTCCTGCTCAGCTGCACCCTGAGGGGTCCTGGCTGCTCCTGCTCCACCCCTGGGCAATGTGGGGAGAGGGCTTGTTTCCCTCCCAGCTGCCTTTCAAGCGTGGCAGGATCTAAGAGGAAAACACCAGATAAATCCTGAGCACATCAAAGCACCCCCAACAGCAAAGTCCTGCACCCCCAAAGCTCCAAAGGCAAGGGTCACTCCTTTTCCTCAAGGAGACTGTTCTCCTGTTTCAAAGCTGCTTTTTTTCCCCCCTTCTGTGTCTTTCCTCCCCCTGAATCCTGGCTCTCTTCCTGCCGCTTTCCACTCCCCATATTTTTCCAAAAGAGCTGAAAGGAGCCTCATTTTGCCAGGCACAGCTTCCCAAGCTGGCAGGTTCTTCCCACTTTTCCATGCAATTATGCAAACACCTCTCCTGCTTACACTGGTGTAAAAGATAACTCGGCTGCCAGCTGCTCTGGGTAAAACGAGAAAGGTGTTTTTTCCCAGTTCCTGGGTTTTTGTGAGGGTTTAATCTCAGCACAAAAACGGTGGGGCTGAGGGGGAAGGTAATGGGGAAAGAAAAAAAAAAAAAAAAAAAAATCTGTCTTTTGTTTGAGGGATTGCACCTACAGCACTTCCCCACCTGAGCAGGCAGATACCAGCTCTCCTGGCAGCTCAGCAGCCACTTCAAACAGCGGGTCACAGCTCCTGGTAAGAAGTACAAAATCTGCCCATGGGGATGTCAAGTGGGTAACACGGCGACCTGCAGCCTCTCCTGCAGGAAGAGGAGGCTCCAAGGATTTATTTTAGGTCCATCAGGACGTCTCTAGAAGCTCACACTGCCGTGAGAAGCGGTTTTCTCCGTGCCTGAGCAGACCAGGCTGCCCCCACACTGCCACTGACAGTGCCCAGCCCCGGAGAGGGACGTGGGTGCAGTGGTACAAGGTGACAACCACAGAGCTGCCACTCCATCCCTCTGCGCCAGCCCAAAGCCTTCAGCACTCCCCAGGGCAGGAGGGTGGGAATCCTTCCCCTGGCACAGAGCAGGATATTCAGAATATTCCCTCAGACATTCCTGCCAAGCGCCTCTGCAGGCACTCCTGTATTCAAGGCAGCGATCTGTACTACACAAAATATTTCATTAAAAAAAAAAAAAAAAAAGAGAGAGAGAAGTGAATACCTAAAGTAAAATGCTAACATCTCTGAGGATATTAAAGTTGGCTGCCAGTGTTATTGCAAGGCATTATTGAAGTTGCCCTGGCAGGCAGCTCCTCACACACACCCTGCACAGGGAAAGGGGCTGTGGGAGGGGGAAAAGGCCCCTTTACAAGCTGGGAGGCTGCAGTGCTGGCTAAGAGTCCTCAAAGGAAAGGTTTCTCTAAAAAACATCTTCATCACTACCCCAGAACCCCCTGGGAGAGGCGGGGAGTTCTATATAAACACTGTTAAAAACAATCCATACATACCAGAGTGGGTTTTTTTCTTTTTTCCCTACACAACCCAAATCGCAGCTGTAAGACTCATTCTGACCATCTTATTGCTCAATTCTCTCAGAAAATGAAGTCCTGTTCCACTTGGTCATAATCTTTTTTTTTTTTCTTCTTCTTCTTTCTCTCCTGGATTCATAAAATCCATTGCTTTAGAACAGCTCCTTCCCCCATGAATCCTCTGAAAATGCTGGGAGCCAGGATTTATTTGGAGGAGGCCCCAGTGAATCAGTGGAGGTGACTTTAGCTGCCTGTCCTCCTGCCATTCAGCACCTCAGAGGGAACCAGCACAAGGGGAAGGAAATATTAATGACTCGAAGGCGCTCACACCACAGGACCAGCCCTGTCTGCTCTCATTTCCTCTGCTGCCAGTAAGACTGTGTTTTACTCACTGCACCAAAGCCTCCCCTTCAGGTAATCCTTCATCCAAAGCTCCCAGACCTTCTGCTGGCACTTTCCAGAGCCCAGAAGTATTAAACCTGGTGTTCCAGCAGTTGCTGATCTATCAATAAGAGTCGTTGGACAGCTGTTCTTCCAGAGGAAGGAACAGATTTATCCCTATCTCCAGCTGACTGGGAGGGGAAAAAAAAAAAAAAAGCTCATAAAATAAAATCTGGCTAGATAAAACTGGCTGGGAAAAAAGCAGCATTTCCACAGGGAATGGGTCACTCAGTGAGAGCAGCTGCTGGCAGAGCCCCTCCACATGTGGCTCAACCCCCAAGCACCAGAGAGCCACAGGGAATGGGGAAGGACAACTGCTGCCTGCACTCCTCCCCAGAGGCAAATGAGGACGTGGGGAGGCTGTGCTGGGGCCAAGGGGGAAGGAGCACTTGGCTGGGGCTGGGATCTGTCATTAAATGTGTGCTTTTGGCACGGGATGAGCCCTCCCAGCTCCCCGGTGCTGCCAGGGCTCAGCCTGGCACACGCAGAGCCTGGCACGCCCCGCAGCTGCCAGAAACACAGGAAAAGCACACGCCTGTGTTGGGAATCACAGCTCCAGCACCACCCTGGCACAGCCAGCATCGGCACAGCCCCTGAGCAGGGCTGGCCCTGCAGCACCCAGACCTTTGGGAAACACGGGCAGCACGCAGGGCAGCAGCTCCTGGTCACTGCAGGTGGGAAGGTGTGAAACCACTACAGAAAGTGAGAGAAATGAGGATTATTCCAGCCCAGGGCCCCCCTGAGGGCAGCTCCTCTGCCAGATAACACCCAGCATTGCTCCGAGAAGGAAGAGGTGAGCGGACCCAACCCTTGTCCCTTTCAGGAGCAGCACAAGTTGCAGCACAATGTTGGCAAGTTGGGTGTCCCCCTCGGCGGCCTGCAGGGCTGTTGACACTCCCCAGCACATCCCTCTCTGCTCCTTCCCCCGGGGATTTGGCCTCCAGCTCACGGGATGAACCCACTGCATCCCCCTGCCCAGCTGCTGCTCCCGTGCCTCCAGCACATCCCATTGCTTGGCAACACGGATGGAGCAGGAAAATCCCCCGGAGACCCAGCAGAGCAGCAGGCAGCCCTCCTGCCAAACACTGCAGCAGCTCAGGGATCACACTCCTGCTTCCCACCCAGCTGCTTTCCACGTTTTTCCCTGCAGAACTCAGAGCCTGGGAGAAGGAAAGCCCTGCTGCTCTTGCTCCCTCCCCCTGACCCCGCGTGGATTCCCACCCACATTCCAGCACATGGAGCAGAGCTGCTGCCCAGTGAAAGAAATATTGCTGCTATTCTCCTCCTGACAATGCATTTGTGCCTTAATTAATAGCAGGGTTCCCATGGCAACTGCTTGTTTATAGGAGAAAAATGAAAGGCACCAGCAAATCCCAGTGCCAGCGAGCACAGGAGAAACGCCGGGCGTGCAAAGAATAAAACTTCTGCCTGGTGGGGCTGAATTTTCCTCCTTGAGGAACACTCCTGCCCTCCCTTGGTCCTGCTGCCTTCCACCCTCCTGCAGTGGGAGCAGATATTCAGGTTCTGATGCTGATCCCTGGCTTTTGAGGGGGGAAAAAGGGACACTTGAAGTTTGTCCCATCTCTGCTGGATGGCAGCCCCTGGAGTGGAGGATATCCAGGGCAGGACTGTGCTGGCCTCACCTGCCTGGAATCCCTGAGGAGCTCAGAGATGTCTCCTTCAGCACATCAGAGGGGCTGGACAGGGCTGGCCAAGACAACAGGAACCCCACGGAGAGCAGGCTGCCAGGGGCGGGCGTGTTAAACGCCAGAGCTCATTCCCGGGAACATCCTGCCAAACAAGCACCGGGGCTCTGCTGGAGCTGCGAGGACGTGTCTGGGTGAGGGCGTACAAGGTGTGTGAGCTGACAGAAGCCATCAGGCTGCCTTTGGAGAGCTCAGCCCAGCTCCAAGCTGCAGGTTCACCGTGGCAATATCGTGGATCCACGTCTCCACGGGGGAAGGAGGCCGCCCTGCGCGCGGCAGAGCTGTGGGATGACAAACAGCAGGAGCCCCAGCACTGGCAGCTTCAGAAGAAGCCGAAAAGGAGAGGGGAGATGCACGAGCTCCCAGCTCCAGAGATGGATTACAGCCTGCAGTGCCCACTGAAAGCTGTCCAGAGGACAGGCAGCCTCACAGAGAAGGGCAGCAGGGAAAGAAGGCGCCGGAAAATAAAGCCGTAAATTAATATTACCCGAGCCGTAAAACAGCAGCCAGGCAAACATCAGAGGGCAGGGACAAAGGCAGCTCACCACCCACATCAAAGCTCACCAAAGGTCCCTCTGCTGTCCTCCCCCTGCTCCTTTGCTGCTCCTGCCTGTATTTATGGGGGAAACCTTCTCCAAAAAGAAAAAACAAAACTCAAAAGCTGAACTAAGCAGCAGGCCAGGTCTGGGCTCAACAGCTTCAACTCTCTCAATGTTTTCTCTATCATGTGAACAAAAAAACCAACCTCATCAATCAGTCCCACTGCTAAGACAACTCCTTCCAAGCATCTCCTGGAGGGAAACACAACTGTCTATTGTTGATCTAATTTGTCTTTAATTACAAAAGTTACAGTAGGCCTGGGAGTGCTTTCCTAGCTGGGCCCCGAAGAGAAGGTTTGTAAACCCAGGTCTCCTGAGGTTTCTTTATTAGAAGGTTATTTCCCCCTGCACTCCTGAGAAGTGGAAGAGTGCATTGCAGCTGGTTCACTCGAGAGGTCTCCTCCAACTGAGGGGATCTAAGAGCAAAAAACAGAAGGGGAGAGGCCAGACAGTTCTGCTAATCCCCACAGAGAGAAAGGAAATCAAAGCAGGCTGGCAGCAGCTCTGATTCTGCAGCTCTCACATGCTGGCAGAGAAATTTCTAACTCAGCTCACAGTGACTTGAGGAATCTGCTGAGAAGAGCAGCAGAAGTGAGGAGCAGGTAGCCCCAAGGAGGGAGGGAATGAGACCAGCCTTGGGTGGGCACAGTGATGTCCAGCTGTGGCACAACCCCTGGAACTCAGCAGGAGCAGCTCTTCAGGCTGTCACTGCAGGCAGGTGTCTGCTCCTCTCTGAAAAATGGGGTGAGGGCTGCCAGAAATGGAGGAAAGCAGGGTTGGATTGAAGGATGGGACTGATCTGGGCCACCAATGTGCACCTTAATACCAGCGAATCCTCAAAAAACCCACCGCGCCATAAAACTCCAACGTCTGCCCGAGAAACACCCCACACCTTATGGGGTAACACCACCAACACAGAACCCCCCTGATTGCTGGGATCCTGCCAGCAACGGCAGAAGCCAGCTCCTTCTCCCACCTGCTCCCTGGGTGGGACAACCAACCTTTTCCCCTGGCCCAGGTGAAGGAGAGGCTGCTCCCGACGCTCTGCGGCTCCGGCTCGGCCGCCTCGCCCTGCCAGGGCTGGGGCTGCAGCTCCAGGGGTTTGCTGCTGCTCTTCAAAGGCCTGATGTACTTGGGCAACCCTTTGTAGAACCACGCCCCAGACCTCTTCCAGACCTGCCAGAGACACAGACAGGACAACTTAAGCTGGGTTTTTACAGCACGACAGCACAGCCACCGCAAAATGAGCCCCCCGCCGAGCTCCCTCTGATCCCAAATTCCTCCCCAGCCCTTGTCAGCACAGATTCATCTCTGTTCCTCCTTCCACAACTAAATAAAATCCCACCTGTGGAGGAGCAGAGGGTGATGGCAGAAGTGCTGCCTGGTGCTGTACCCACAGCACAACCTCATCTCACGGAGCAATCCAGGCCAGGCCAGACCGTGTAACGAGCTCGAAAACCCCAGAACAAGAGCAACACTCAAATAACCTGAACCTGCAGCAGGAGATGGACCTCGAGCACTAAACTGTAATATCTGCTGTAAGAACAGCCTCTCCTCTCCAATTTAGCTTTAATGCAGCTTATGATGAAGGCACTCTATTAAGTATATTTAATATAAAGCCTGCTGTAAGCCAGGGGAAGGGAGAAGGGTGGCAGCTCAGACAAGGAGAAATGGCCTCTTAACAAACCTAATTCTTGTGTGCCTTCCAGCAGCCTGATAATGAGCTAATGACACAGCCAGGGCAAAAAAAAAAAAAGAGTTAACATAGTAAAAATACCTTTTTTTATTATTATTATTTCTTGCAGTTCTGCTCAGAGCGAAGGGGATCATCGCAGTTTCCACACCAAGTTCCCAAAGCATTTTACACACAGTTGCCTCGTGATGGCAGGGGGTGCAAATGCAGATATCCCTAATTTCAGCAATACTTTTGCAATGTAGAGCTTAATCAAAGCAGAGGGCAGTGACAGCACCTCACACCCAGGAGCTGCTCTCAAAAAGCAGGACACCAGCACTGATGGTTGCCTGGTTCCCAGCCCAGAGGCACCAACAGAGAGAGCTCAGATGTCTGTGTTTGGGGTCTTGAAAGCCAAGTGCAGGGGATCTGAATTCAGAGGGGGGACCTGGTAATGTGGGGGTTTTTTTTAAAAAAAAGAGCACCCAGCAGAATAAAGCAGAGCGTTGCTGTGACCCAGCACACGTGCAAGGGAGAGGCAGCAGGATCTGCAAACCAGGAGGGGAGAGCATCCCACAGAGCTCCACCGACGTTTCCAACCACCCAGCAGGAGGGCGAGTCTGCCATCCAGGAAAAAAAAAAACTGGGAAACCAAATCCCCGAGGCTGCAAGTTGTTCCTCTGCAGAGACGGGGTTTGGCAGGCAGGGACACCTCAGCAGCTCCTTCCCCGCTGTGCCGACAGCCAGAGTGACCCAGGCAGGCGAGGCACAGGCTGACACGGCTCCTTCTGTCCCTTCTGTCCCTGCTGCTGGCACGTGGGGACTGCACGGCGGAGTGTGAACCAGCACATGGCAGCGCAGCACAGGGACCCTGCAGGCTCTGCTCTCTGAGAACGGGGAAACGCAGCAGGTTTTTGGAGGGTGGGACAGACATCTCTGCACTGAGGTGTAGCTGCAGCTCAGGGACACATGGCTCATGCAGGAGCTGCAGGCTGGGCAAGCCCGGGTCCCCCTGGAAGTTTTGGGTGCAGCTGCACCCGCAGAACAGGGATAGGGTTGGAAATTTTCCATCCCTGGCACACACCGGGAATGTGGTGCACACGCACAACTTCCCCTGGCTGAACTGCTGGGGAGGAAACAGCCCCTCTGGTACAGGCACTCTCTGAACAGACCTTGCAACATCTGTAATTTAATTTGAAGCACTGGAGAGCCCTATTATCTTCAGGCGAGCTCCAATTTAGACACACCATAAAACCAATCAGACACAGCACGGATGGCTGGAGCAAAGGCTGGTCAGCCCCGGGTTCCTCACTGCCCCACAGCAAGTCGTTACAGAAAGAGTTAATGACGCAACACACCCAGCTCTGATGAGGAAACACTGCTATAAAATCGATTCTCTGCATACATATTCCCTTTAAATTGGTGCTTCTAATAGAGTTTGGTCCTGTTACGGCAGCGGCGAAATTGTTTTGAAATCAGCCCTCAAATAGTTGCGGCAAGATGCTCTTCCCTGGATGGATTCAGCCCCTGTGCCCCTCCCAGAGGACCAGGGATCACGTCCTGCTCTGCACACGGGGCAGTTTGAGCATCCCTGCATCGTCCTTGGTCGATGTTGCTGGCTGCTGTTGATGGCCAGAGTGGCCTGAGAGCCAAGCCCTTGCTTGATTTTAAATTATTACATCTGTAACAGAGCCTTGAGAGTAAAATTCCCGTTTATTAGCAGGAGTTTACTCCTGCCAAGCACCAATTCACATTAAGGTGAAATTAGTTCCCCACGGCAGTCTGAGTTTGGGTGGAGCTGGAATGTCACCAGGGAGAAGGACAGCCACGGCCGTGACAGATAAATGCCTTTTATAACCCTGATAATATTCCCATTAAAGCTGCATCAAGCCATCATTGCAGCCACGGAGTGACACATGCAGGAGCAGATGGGGATTTTATCGAGCATTTTCAAGTGCAGCCTGGAAATGGGACCTGACAGGGAATCGCTGGGCCCTGGCGAGACCCATGTGGCTGCTCAAACTTCCAAAGTGCTAAAACAAGCTCAAAACATTAGGACTTGCTGACAAAGAGGTGGATCACAGCTGAGGGAACCACAACAAAACCCTCGCAGCCTCCCCAGAGCCCTCCTCACCAAAACCACATCCCCTAAACCGAGATGTTTACGAAAGATCTTTGCTGAAAAGCCACATTTCGCTCCACCACCTCCTGCCTGTGCCGTGCAGGAGCTGTTCCCATCCCGCAGCCCCTTTCCTCCGCAGCAATCCGGGCTTGCTGAGAGGAAAACCACCGCTTTTAGCTGACACCAAAAGCTACACCAAACACGACAGCCTTTTTAAAGGGTGGGGAAGCAGCTTCCTGTGGGCTACAGCGAAGAAAAAGGCACCTGCAGGTGCAGCCACCCTGGGAGAGGAACCTTGCTGGCATCCCCTGCCCGCAGCACATTCCCACACTCTGTTCCCAGCCCTCCAGCACCGCTGGCAGCAGGGGACGGGAGCCAGCGCTCCTCAGCCTCGTTATTTGCATTCATCCGCCTCTCCGTAACACAGAGATTTCCAATTACATTATTTACAGCAATCTGTTGTCGACTCCCACGTTCGGCACTCGAGGATGAAGGGAATTAAAAGGCAGTTGAAATTACCATTGGGAGCTTTGTTTCCGGAATAGCAAAAAAAAATCCATCGCCACCCCTCCCGACCCCGACGTTTCTCAAGCTGCCGGCGCCTGCCAGCCTTCAACCATTTATCATCCCCCTTTCAATCAGAATTCTTTTTTTTTTTTCTTTCTTTCTTTTTCCCTTCCACTCGTGGCTCTATTCTAGAGGACACTATTTTGAGCCCAACTACTCGCTGCCACCCCCCCCAAAAAAAATAATACAGAGGCTATTGATGAGCTCTTTCAATTGCAAACAGGTGCACATGGCTCCGATTCCACCCAGAGCCACCCAAAATAAACACCCCTCTCCACCCCTGGCGTGTTTTGCCAGGATGATCGTCGTGCCAGGCAGGAATAACCCCCAAGCGATGCTGCTTTCCGAGTGGTGGGAGTGGATGTGTGAAAAGGGAAGCCCCGGGGGCAAAAAGAGGAGGAGACGGTTCCGTTCCTCCAGCGTAAAAAAAAATAAATTTATAAAAAAAAAATCATTGCGTGGTTTATTGTGATAAACCGAGAAATGCAGCCAGCCTTGAAAATGCTGCGTAGTGGAGGAGAAGGAATGAAAAGGAAAGCGAAGCAGAGAGGGCAAATTAAAACTTTTAACAGGTCCCCGGTAGCTGACACTCTCTTTCATATTTGAGGGAGTATTTAAAAAAAAAAAAAAAAATCTCTCTCCTCCCACCCCACCGAAACTGCTTTCATTATCCCTACAATTCTGGATGTGTCAATTCAAATGTAAATGTGCACGAACGCTTCCAAGAGGATTTTAATTACAATGATAGCATCGCTAATTATGGATATATATTAAAAAAATAATATATATATAAAGGGGTAATTCGGGAAGGTGCTCTGCAGAATCTGGGGCTATCAGTCAAAATAAGGCTGGGCAGAGAGTCGAAGGGCCAGGCAGGGATCTGACAAAAGCCAGCAGGTCCCTTTTTGCCCTTCAGGCCAGGGGGTGACAGGCAGATTTGGGCCAGGCACAGCTGATTCAGCTGTCCCCAAGCTCCCGTGCCCTGCCACAGGCCTGGCAGCAGGGAATGGCTCCAGCTGCATGTTTACCCACCAGCGCTGCTGCCAGGCAAGTTCTGCTGCTCTGGCTGCTGCTAAAACCAGCCCTTTGCAGGGCTGCAGGAGCTGCTCCCTTTTTCTGTCCCAGAATCTCATTCCCAGGGGGGTTTCATTGCAAACCCACAGCCAGGGCTGGAGTTTGGGTCAGGGATCAGCACCCCCGAGCTCCCCACGGGATTCTGACCCGGGGGGGGATCAGCCCTCCCTCCACACCCTGTCTGCACAAAGGTGAAGGGAGATCAGAGCCAAGAAAGGGACAAGGAGGAGGGAAGGGAGATTCTTGCCCTCAAAAGTGAATGTGATTGTGACTGAATTCACTTCTACCCTCGTTCTGCAGGAGCACTAAACCACAAATCCACCTTACCCTCGATTCCACTGCAAAGGAAAACACCCACAGAATCCTGGAAGAACAGGGGAGGGCTTTCCACAGCTCCCTCTGGGAAGAGCCGGGGACAAGAACCTCTGGAGCCGTGCAGGTGAGCTCTGTTTGATTTCAGGATAAATAAAAATACTGAGGGGTCTGGGGGTACCTGTGGGTCCTTGGGGCTGCTCCCTCTGCCAGCAGGAACACCCAGGCCCTGCAGGAACACGGAGCCTCGCCCTCCACGTGCCTTGCTGCTGTGTTTGGGGTGCCTGGGGTGCAGCCAGGATCCCGGGAATCCAGCAGGCAGAGCCCGCTGCTCGCCTCCACTCTCCAGAAATAAGACAGAGCGTCAGAGACTCGCTCCTCATCCCTGCACAGCCTGCCCAGAGGGAGTTTTCAAGGAAACACAGAGCAGCAGAGTGCCTGGGGCCGGGATTCCCACAGGGATCTGTGGGCACCAAGGACTGGAGAAGCGGTGGAAGCCCCCAGCTCGTTGCTCTGGTGTTTGTTTTGACTGATTTAATCACAACCCAGGCCAGCACCGGCGTTGTCCCAGGCAGAAAAAGGGGGAGAGGGCACCACGGGTCGCTAAACTTAATGCTGGCTTCGTTCCAGCCTGCAGGGATAAATAATAACACGGGAATAAGGGATGGAAGCAGGTGTGGGCAATGCCTGGTGCATGGGGATGTCCAGCCCCACCATCCTGGGATCCTGCTGGGCCACGTTCATTCTGATTTGCCTCAACTTCCTCGCCCTGGCTGACGTGCCCCGAGGCTTCTGCCAATTCTCAGGTCCCAAATCCCCCCCAAAATAAAGGCAGGGCACGTGGGAAGACAGAGGGGATGGATGATTTGACGTCTGTGTGCCCACACCGTGGCCCTTCCATCCTTCTCCTGTTCAGGGCACCAGCAGGAGCATAAATAAGAAAGGAGACAGATTTGAACCCACCTGAAAGGGAATTGAAAAATAAAGCAGGAGCTAAGGGTTGAGGGGCAAGTTGAGGCCATAATTTAGTCTAAGAAGGAAAGGTCCATCCATTTTCATCAGGGATGCACTTTGGCTGTATCTCAGGACTCACAGAGTGAGTGCTGAAGGTTATCAAACCCTCACACTCTGGCCACACACAACACTGGGCACATTAATACTCTCTGCCCAGGGACCAGGTTACTTCTTATTTTTTAAGAAACAGGAAAAAAAAAAAAAAACCCACAGTGATATACCCACAGAGAGATTAAGAAAAGACAACAGAAGAAAAGAAATAAAGCAGATTTTAGTCCCTACGTTTCCCCACAGAGAACACCTGCACCTGCCTCGCTCTCTATTTTGGGATCCCTATCTGGAATTCAAAACATCCAGATGATTCAGTGTATCAAATTGTTATCAAAATCCAGGGAGCTGCAACGCTCTCTTCCTGCCCTACCCACACTGCTGCTGAGAATTTAAAGACCAGCAGCATCCACCCTCGTTTCACCTGGACGTGGACTTTGAGGGTGCTCCCACACACAAAAAATCCCTTCAGTGTAAAACCTGAGCAATGCAAAAGTTTCCACAACTAATAACAATCAACAAAAAAAAAAGTTCAGCACCTCCAACACCTGCACAAACACTCTCACTACACTTTAAAACTTGATTTTAGCAGAGCCCCCCAGGTTGCACAGCTGGGTGCGCTGGTCACAAATAGCTGGACTGGATTGATGCTCGAGGACCACAAGCCAAAGCCCAAAATAAATTGATGGGAACAAGTGAAAACCCATCTGGAATCACAGAACAAATTCACAGACTTCAGCACAGAGCAGCGAGCCCTGATGTTGGTGGATGCTGGCTGGCAGACAAGAACTGAGGCAGCCCATTACTTTTTTTTTTTTTTTTTTTCAGTGTAAAGTCAAGGATGAAGGATATAAAAATTTAGAGACCTGCATTAGAAGCCTCACACACTGGCAAGTTATGGGATTTTGCAAGCAGGGAGGAAAACAGATTTAAAGGCTGCAATCCTAGTTATTTTTAGTGGGACAAATATATTGCAGTTATGCTGTACATCTCTCATGCTGTATTAAAAAAAAAAAAAACAGTTAGCCAAATTTATTTGCCACAGAATGAGGAGGAGGGAAAGGGTGTAAGGGAACAATCTCTTTATGGCCAGAGCTAGAAAAAAAATCCCACAAAGCCAGGCTCCAGGTGTGGTTTTTTCCCCTTTCACCTCCTCATAAAACAAAGTTGTCACCACTGCGTGTGTTTGAGCCTGCCTGGCCTCCAGCCAAGCTTCCCAAATCCCATTTTCTGCCTTCCAAGGCACAGGGAAGAGCCCACGCGTGCTCTGCACGGATTTGGGGTGGGCAGGTGGACGCTGCAGAGCCCCATCTCCCCACAGCTGTGTTTTACCTCTCTCTGCTCACTGCAGATCTTGCACAACCACAGAGGACGTTTCTGGGCTCCGACAGTTTCTATCCCACACTTGGTGCAAACTTTCTGAAACAAGGAGAGAGAGAAAAAGGAAAAAAAAGAAGAGGTGGTGTTAGCAGGTCCCCACAGCCCTTGGGGGAGAGGAGGTCGAGAGGCAACAGCTCTGGTTTGCTTTCCTTAGAAAAATTTAAACCACGGCACAATTTTCCTGCTTTTCCTGGAGAACCAGCGACTGCAGGAAGATGCTTCAGGTCTGTAGGGACACGGGACAAATCCACAGCACAGCCCTTGCCTCCAGGGTGAGGAGAGAACTGGCCAGGCCAAACCAAACCCCATCACCCACAGGGGTATTTCCAGAGGGGCTTTTCCATTCCTCTAAATCCCAACCCCCGGTCCCTGTGGCGTGGAAGGCAGCTGTAACCAGGCACAAGTGCAAGACTGGAAATGTTCTCCTTCCTCCTCTCACACACACAAGTGTTAAATCCCACATCTTCCCCTCCAGCTCAGCACAATCTCCTTGATCTGTGGCTGTTCAGCAGGTGGGCATGGCCACGGTTACACACATTTCCTGAAGGTCTGAGGGTTCTGCACAGCCCTTCTTGCTGCACCAGGGGACTTTCAAGTCTCTGCTGGCATCCCAAGCCATTCCCAGCGCCTGAATCACACAATATTCCATAATGGAGCTGATGCCTATCAGCCCTGGCGTGGAGCTTGAGTGAGAAATTGGATCCTTTGATCCTCACAGAGGAAAAGCCACTCACAGGAGGAGAGCAGAAGCTTGCTGAGGTCCACATGAGGATTGGATGTCCCCGGGTTTACATATCCACCACACCAGGCCGCTCCTGTGTCCAGGGGTGAAGGTCTCATCTTCTCCACCCCATTATTCCTGCCCTCATCCTCATCCTCCCCAGAGAAATAATGAACAACCTGTTGAGTCTGCTGCGTCAACACGATGCTCCCCAAGCCAAGGGGGATTGGCAGCTTCCACTTCAGACGCCACCTAAAAGACCCCAAACCTGGGGAGAGGGAGGGAGCAGCTCATCCCGAAATGCCCTCCGCGATCCCAATCCCCACACGGATAGCACATTCAAACGCTCCCTCTAGTGGGAGTTCCCAAACGATTTCACTCCCAACCATGAATTCCGAAAAAAAAAAACCACCCCAAATTAAAATAGTGTTTTCCTCCTCTCCTTCTCCAGCAGAGTAGCTGGGAAATCGAGCATCCCTCTCACAAACCCCTGGGAAGAAGACATAAGAACGAAGGGCGTTAAACGCAGCCCCATTTCTCATGAAGCAGGAGACAAAGCGCTTTCCCTCTCCCACTCATCCTTCACCTTTCACACGCGGCATCAATCCCCTCCGCGCGGCAAATGGCACCTCGGGCTTTGTCTCACTCCTGCCATTGCTAACACGTCTGCCTTTGCACACACCTTTGTCTTGCCACAACGCCTTTGCTTCCCAGATAATAAAAACTAGCACTCAAAGCATTCCTTATAAAAGGAGAAAGCGGGCGCTCCCGTCAGGAATGCAGAACCTCCGTTCTGGTAAAGGCTGGAGGTAAATGCTTTGCTGCTTTTCAGGTGCGTCGTTACGATTCCTGTTGTGGAATTAAATTGTGCCGCAACGGAGCGGAGCCTGCCAGGAAAAAAAGATGAACTTTAAAGATCCATAATTCCCTGACAAATCGCTCGTTGCACACAAGCACTCCACGAGTGATGGATAGCCCCGGACAAGAGGGAACAAGCAGTTCGCTCTGTGCTCTGCTCAAGGGTTGGTTTGTTCCCCCCAGTTCGCTCCACGACGTTAAAAAGCAGAAGGGGAGAAGCCCAGGGCACCCAGGCAGAATTGCCTTGGGCTGGCACGGAGCTGAGAAGTGCAGCCAGCCTGAAAGCAGCTGCAAAATGCACCCTGGAAAAGTAGGATCTCACTTAAATCAACCTGGATGTGAACGGTGCTGAACTGCCCGACGGACTCCAGACAAAAAGGGAATAAACATTAGGAAAAAAAAGAAAAGAACCCCAAGTTTTCTCTGGGGTTTTCTGGTCACAGCCCTCCCAGAGCCTCAGGCTCACACTGTCCCACCAGCTGAGGGTCACTCCTGCAAAGGGACAGGGCTGGGAAGTCTCTGGAGCAGCTTTTGCCTCCTCTGTAGTGCACAGGGTTCGCAGGAAGTTGGTCACAAAGCCCCGTGGCAACGTGACTTAGCTGGCTCCTGACAAGGTGAGAGCAGAACTGCCACGGGAAGGAGGCAGGAATAGAGCACATCCTGTTATTCCACATGCCTGAAACGCAGGAAACAGCCACGAACCTCCTGCCTGTCACCCAACCCTTTATTCCCCACAGCGCACAGAGACCATGCTGTTCCAAGAGCTGCTCCCGTCCAAAACCAGGCCTTTCCCTCCCCACTGCTGCTTCCTTCCACACCCCTCCCCTAAAAGCTGCTTTCCCAAGGGTTTAGGATTCTCCAAGATTCGTGTTTCCTTTCCTAGGCGCTGCCTTAGAAGGAATCTCCTGCAGAACTCGATTCTGCACAGGCTGCAGTGGAGGGACCAGCTGTGCAGCAGAGCTCACAGCAGCCTGCTCTGCATGAGATCTGTGTCCCATAAAAGCCAGCAGGGCCACAGAAGGTTGTCCCCCATGGTCCAACCACCAGCCCCTGGTAGAGCAGCAGGTTTTACTCAGTCAGGAACACTCCAGCTCCCATCAAGGTGCTCCCACCTCGACACGCTGGGATGAAGGAGGCTCCAGAGGTGCGTCCCCAGGGGAAGGTGGGCTTCCAGTGCAGGAGAACCAGCCTCCCAGCAGAGGCAGGATGAGGTGGTTGCCTTGGAGATCGTCATCTCCACAGCAATACAGATTAACCCCTCGGGCTGTGGAGCCAGGAGCAGCAGGAATCATTCCCTGGGGGGCTGGCAGAGCAGGGCTCTCTCCCTGTCAACAGCACACACAGCACAGGCAGCCCCTGAGGCTCAGGGCTGGGAAACTTACAGTGCTTTGGAGCTTGAGGATGGACCTGAGTCCTCTTGGAAGGTCTCAGGGCAGACCTTGCTGTGGGCAGCAGCAAAGCTCACAGGCTCTGCTGTGAGTTGTCTCTGCTGGCTGCACGTTTTCCCCTTGTCCCACGCTGCAAACCCCAGCTGGGAGATGCAGAGGGGGCTGGCACAGCCCACCCCAGCCCTGAGTGCAGCTCAGGCACTTCAGGATCCTGAGGAACCTCTTTTCATCCCCAGGCTGCAACAGAGAACTCGATGGTCTGACAGCACCAAGGAGAATAAAACAACCCTGCAGAGCTCTCCAGCTTCCCAGGGGCCTGGTGGCGTTTCCTAGAGAGTTCTGCTGCCAGGGGCGGGCACGTGTGACCAAACCCACCTTTTTGCAGTCCTGGCAGAAGACTGAGGAGCTGCCCAGCAGCCCCAGGGTCTCCCCACAGAGCAGGCACTGCGAGAGGCCGTTCCCCATGGCGTTCTTCCTCATGTTCTCCAGCCTCTCCACCAGGCGCCTGCGGGCAAGAGGCACAGCAGAGGTCACAGCACTGCAGGGGGAGCTTAGACCAGGGCAAAAAGCACTGGGAAAGGGCAAAGGAGCTACACCTGCCAAGCCTTCCCCATTTGCCCATCTCCCTGAAAGCAGCAGCGGCTTGCCCACATCCCATGAGGAGCAAGCAGGGAGGCCAGACTGAAAAGCAAGGACCAAAATGAGCCAGGCTGAAGCCATCAGACCAAAATGAGCCTGGCTGTGGCACGGGGATGCCAGAGACTGCTCCCTGCTCCATTCCACAGCACATACACACACACAAAGCCTGCAGCAGCAGGGCTGGGAGAGGGGAGGGAGGCGGGATGAGCAATTAGGATGCAGGGTGTGGAGAGCATGCAGAGCAAGGTTGCTCTGCCATGAGATCACTGCTTGGCAACCCTCAGGCCTCCATCTGCAGAGGGGGACAGCAGCAGCCAGGCCATTTATCAGCACCGGGAGGGAGCTGATAAACCCGTGAACCCCACTCTCATTAGTGCTAATGTCCCGTCCACCAGGGCCCCTTCCAAGAGCAAGGCAAGGGCTGTTTGAAGGAGGTCCTGCCCGTGGTGGGGAGGTCAGGCTGCACAGCCAGACCCAGCCATCATTAGTGGATTTATCACCGACTTGGACTCCGGCACAAAAGGGCTCCTGGGAGTTAACAAAAAGGCATTTCAGAGAATGCTCCACCACAGGAGCTGCGAGGGTAGCCCTTGCTGCAGCTCCAGCAGCAGCCACACAGGAGCAGTCAGGCCCTCAGGGTCACTGGCTGCTGCTGGGGTCTCCCGTTTATCACAAAAACATCGCTGTCACTTCTCGTTAGCCCTGGCTAATGAGCTCTGCACAGGGAGCAGAGAAGCAGGAAGCTGGGGCTGCTGGACACGGGCTGGGAGTCCCTGGGGTTTCCTGTCTCCTGAACACAAACACTGCTGGGAAATGCTGCAGGGCTGCCCAGCTCCCCGGCTTGAAAGGCAGCAGATCACAGACAGAGCTCAGGCCAGACCTCCAGCAGGACTGACAGCAAATGGGAACCTGCAGCAGAGCAAAGGGATGCCTGTAAATTAAATAACTCAAGCTAGCAAACCCCATCCAGAGGGCTCAGCCAACTAGAACACAAACTCATTCTCTGCTCCAGGCAAAATCCCAGGGGCCTGGTGTGGACAAGGGAAAACCTGAGTGCACTGCCAGCAGTGATCCTGAGCCATCCCGCAGCAGCCCTGGGCACAGCCCAGCCTCTCCCAGAGCCTCAGCACCGCCCGCATTTTCCAGGGACTGTGTCAGGGCTGCAGCCTCAGCCATCCCCGAGGCTCATGAAAAGCCTTTCAGAGAGAAGGAAATCATGACGTCCTCCCCGACGGTCATCATCCCCAAACAGGCAGCGTGGGAGGGGCAAATAACTGACCTAAGGGATGCTCTGAGCGATGGAGGCCGAGCTCAGGCAGCTGGGAGAGCCCCTCCCGCCTGTGCTGGCCCTTCCTGGGCAGGGGAGGGGACGGGGGACGCGGCCGTACCCGATGCGCTGCTGCTCCACCACGTCCAGCTGCTCTGCCTTGCGGATGACGCCCAGGATGACCTCCAGCTCCGTGGGGCTCAGGGCCTGCATCTTCCTCTGCTTCTCGGTCTGGAATGTGTGCACCGACCAGCCCGTCTGCAGCCTGGGGGAGGGCAGGGCTCAGCTGGGAGAGGGGAGCACGAAACCCCTGCCCTGCCCCACGCTGGAACTGCCCAGGGCACACAGAGCCACTGTCACCCTCCCTGCCCCACACTGGAACTGCCCGGGGCACACAGAGCCACTGTCACCCTCCCTGCCCCACACTGGAACTGCCCAGGGCACACAGAGCCACTGTCAGCCTCCCTGCCCCACACTGGAACTGCCCAGGGCACACAGAGCCACTGTCACCCTCCCTGCCCCACACTGGAACTGCCCGGGGCACACAGAGCCACTGTCAGCCTCCCTGCCCCACACTGGAACTGCCCAGGGCACACAGAGCCACTGTCAGCCTCCCTGCCCCACACTGGAACTGCCCAGGGCACACAGAGCCCCTGTCCCCCTCCCTGCCCCACACTGGAACTGCCCAGGGCACACAGAGCCCCTGTCAGCCTCCCTGCCCCACACTGGAACTGCCCAGGGCACACAGAGCCACTGTCAGCCTCCCTGCCCCACACTGGAACTGCCCAGGGCACACAGAGCCACTGTCACCCTCCCTGCCCCACACTGGAACTGCCCAGGGCACACAGAGCCACTGTCACCCTCCCATCAGGGAAATCTGTTCCATGAGCACAGCAGGAGTCTCCTCTCACTGACCACATTCCCACAGAGCTGTGCTGCCTCTCCCCCTGCCCCTCTCACCTCCCTTTCTGCTCCTGTTTGTGTTTCCCCACTCCAGGCCCCCATTCCTGTCTGTCCATAAACAGAAGCCTTTCTCCTGGGGATTCCCTCACAGAGGTGGGTGTTGATGCCAGGCACCACAAAAGCCACAAGGGCAAACCCCCAGACACAGGGATCACCTTCACCCTCCTCCCTCCAAGATCCCACCTCCCTGAGGCCCTCAGTTCAAAGACACAGATTTTCTAGGGGAATGCCTAGAAATGTAAATTTGGCAGCATCCTCCCTTGGTCTAGGCCAGGTTCACACGAGGACTCCAGCAAACCCTCTGTGCCTCTCACGCAGCAGCTGATGTCTCTCCTTGGCTCACTTTGGCGACAGGCAGGAGCTTTCACAGCTCAATTAATTAATTACCACTCAGGAGGGGTTTGGAGGTCACTGGATAAACTCATGGCTGCGAGGAGAATGCACTCTTGGGCACCACGGTCCTGCTGAGGCTTCCTGCGGGCTGGGGAAGTGGCAGTGGAGTGCCCTGCTCCCAGCCAGGCAGTGCTCCCTCAAAACATGGGGTGTCCCCCTGTTTTCTAACCCTCTGCAGCAACAGCAGCTGAGCCCAGGGGTTCAGGCAACAGCAGAGCTGCCAGGGAACGAGTGCAATCCAAGAAAAACGCACTTCTAGTGCTTTGACTCATCCCCATCCTCTCAGTCTTTGGGTTGTGCAGTAATTTTAACTTCAGGGGGAAGCGAGGACTAATGACAAGTCCCTAAAACAAAAGGGTGCTGGCAGCTGGGGGGGTGCCATCAATCATATTTAGGGTGCTGCAGAGACCCGAGGCTGCCTCCAACCCTTCCCTTCACCCAGGGGAGGGCTGTGGGATGGAATCCCAGGGGTGCAGGATGGGGCCAAGAGCTCAGTGCTCCACGGGGACAGCAGGAGCTGAGGGAGGAAGGGGAGGAGGAGGAGGGTGGGGAGGACTCACTTGGCTCGCAGGGCCAGCTGCCGGTCGTTGGGGCAAACCCAGGGGCCCGTCCCGCTGCCAAAAATCATGTCAGCCATGGCCCCAAGCCCGGGGAGGGGCGGGGTGGCAGGGCTCACACCTGGAAGAAGCAAACAGCGGCCACACTCGCAGCAAAGCAAACAGAGGAGATCTGCCAGCCTCACCCACGGTGGGAGCAGCCAGACTCTCACCCACGGACAGTGATAACAACGTACCACCACCCTCATAAAATACAGGCCAGTAAATACCTTCAGATACCTTGAAGGCAGGGCTGGAAGTTTAGATTTTAGGGTATACTCTTAAAAAAAAAAAAAAAAGAAAAAAAAAAAAGCCAGACACTCTCTGTCAGTCCTGATTTTTCACTTCAAACTAGAGAAAAGCGTTGTCTGTGAGAATAATCTCTGCCTCCCCACCTCCAGAGCCCCAGTGCTGCGGTGCTGACAGAGAAAGGACACAAAGAAGCTACAGTTGCCTTTTTTTTAACCTCTTAATGGGGTAACAAACAAAAACCCACGCAACAATCAGCATGAATAGTGGCAAGTCATTTCCTTCATTAAAACTGCCTCCATAATAGCCCGATATTTATAACTCCAGCCTACAATAGCAGCTTGTTTGCATTCTCTGATGCTCAAGACAGCACCTCTTGCAGCAGATCTCCTGCTGGGGCTCCTGTCCCCGGCATGGTCACGCCAGTGACTCCTTGTGCTCAGTGAAAATTCCACCGAACTGATCAGGAAAGGCGGCAAGAACCAACCTCCAGACGCTCATGGGAGAAACATCCCCCGGAGAGACACTGTGCCTGAGCAGTTCTGAGCCCAGCTCAGGTGCATGGAAAGCACCAAGGGACAGGCACAGCCGAAAGATCCCAGTGGATGCCAAACCAGACTTGATGCACGGAGCTTTTAACCGGCTGGATTTGCTCTCCAGCAGAGCGAGCGCCTCGCAAGCCCTGATGCATAAATTCCCGGGTATTAACGCCTGTCCCCAGCACAGACACTTGCCAGCTTTGAAACCGTACCTGCTGGGCAGAGATAACGTGCTTAATGCTGGTTGGCAAGCAGGAATCAGCTCCAAGTGGCGGGGAAGGTGCATCACCTGCCAGCCGCGCTGGAGTTCCCAAGAAAACACTTTTCCCAGCCTCAGTCCCCGGCAGTGCCGTGCCCACCCCTGCTATCTGCTGCTGCCACGCTGAGCTCTGTGCTGCCGTGCCAGGCACGGCCCTGATGGCCTTGGCCCCCCTCACACGTCAAACTCTCCTTGCTGTGCTGAGCTCACACGTCCCCCGGCACAGAAACACCCACCTGTGGCAGGGAGCTGGCAGCTCCCTCCTGCCAAACCCCACCTCGGCCCTCAGAGCCAAACCGGTGACAAACAATGGACCAGTCCCCTCCTCTCTGGCCAGCCCAGTTCCTGGGAAGAGCCTGAAAACGCAGCGCTTACGACAGGCAGGAGGGGAGAGGGGGGAAATTCCACACGGGTTTCTTTCAGAGCAAGGGGGAAACGTGTGTAAGAAATGCCTCAGCACAGTCTGACTTCAGCAAAGAGAGGCATGGAGGGAATGCAGGAAACAGGGCCGGGGCAGAAAGGACAGACAGAAGCGTCACACGTGATTTTTTTAAACCTTCCACCACTTCCAAAGTGATGGCTTTTGAAAGGGACCGTCCCTAGAAGAAAACCTGGAACCCTGCTCAGCGCCACACATCGGGCTTGCATTTCCATTCAGCCCCAGAGCTCCTCCTGCTCCTTTTAATCTTTCCTCCCAAGCTCAGGCGAGGAGAGAACACGGAGAACACCTTCCCCACGCACATCCCACAGCGCTCACACCCAGGGGAGCAACCAGCCGCGAACAGAAAAAGAACACAGAGGCTCCCACCCTCCTCAGGCCTGAGCTACAAGCAGAGAAAAAGCTACAATCGGACACAGAACGGCCGACCTGGGATTTTCCAGAGATTTCCCGAGCCTGTGATGTGTGCTTACAGGATTATGTGCACACGAAGCCCCCCCCACCCCACACATATATTAAATTACTCTTCAGCTGCACCGTGAATTCCTCCCTCCCACTCAGGAACACCTGAAGAACAGCACAGCCCACACTCTGTGTCCACGCAGGGCTCCAGGCAAGCAGCCTGTGGTGGCTGAGGGGGGGTTCTTTGGAATAAAAAACCTGGAGCTGAGCCCCACGGCAGGGCCAGGCCAGAGGAGTTTGCTTCGCCAGCAGCTGTGCTGGCAGGGTGGGAAGCTGTGCTGGAAGCATCTGCCCCTCCTCAGCAGGGCTTTATCTGCTCTACCAGAGCTGAAGGCGAGTCAGAACAGAGCATTTTTTCCTCAGGAGAGGCTTAAAGGCATTCTGCAGCCTCACAGCACAGCGAGCTTTGCTCAGCGTGACTGAACGAAAACAAGCAATGTCATGGTCTTTTGCCTCCTGTTACTCAGCACACGCTCCCTGTCCTCTGAGCAGCATCTGCAAAGAGAGAAGGCAAACAAAACAAAAAGCCTAAAGAGCCACCAGATCCCAAAAGAGTCTTCAGAGAGATTATTCCCTGAAATATTTACAGGAGTGCTTTTTTTCTCTCTCTCTTTCCGTCTCCTCTGCTGGGAGCTGCTGGCTTTGCACCTCTGGAAAAAGCCTGCTGGGGACATGGCTTGGAGAAGGAAACAGGAATGGGACTGCAGGGCATGGGCTGCGGGGGGAAAAGCAGGGCTGGAGGGAGAGGACTGTCTCTTATGGGCACGGGAATGATGCCAGAGGAGTGGAAGGCGTGGAGCATCTCCCCTCTTATCTCAGCACAGGACAAGAAGTGCAGGGAAATCAGAAACACACAGATAGCAAAACCACGCCAGCCTGGGGAGCTGTTTCCACGGGCTGTGGTGAAACATCCCCCTCAAACTCTTGCATTTTCTCTCAAAATTACCCCAATTAGCACCAAGCCGTGCCCTCCCCATCCTCCTGTCCTCTCAACAAACTAACGGAGGGCAGAAGCAGCCAGTCTCTACCAGTGAGAGAGCAAAAGAAAGCCACAGCTCCTGGCCCACCCTGCACGCAGGGTGACAGCAAAGCACTCTGTGGTACAGAAAAACCTCCCACTCCAAGCTTCTGCTTTTTACCCAAACTCAGAATTAAAAGGGGAGCCCTTATCGATATTCTGTGGCCTGCCCTAAAACCGCTCCACCTGCTCATTCCTTTCCTGTGATGGAGGAAGCCATGTGAGACCAAAACCTCATTAAATCTGAGTGCACCTGGCTGCCCTTGGCACAGAAGCGCAGGGGAGGAGCACTGCCCTGCGGGGCTGACCCTCCCTGTGGGGCCAGGAGCCTCCTGGAGGATGCAGAACCCAGCACATCCCTGCCTGCAGCTCTGACGTGGCTCTGCCTCCACGGTAAGAGTTGTATTCTGGCAACCAGAACTGACTTCAATCTGTGACTCCAATCTGGGGGGGAGAAACCTCCCAGCATGGCCTGGGTGAAGGGAACAGCGGCAGGCAGACACAGCCCCTGGACGTGCTGCCCTTCAAAGATTTTCTGAGAAAGGAGCCAGGTTTTCTCAGCAGAACATCAACATTTTTTTGTATTTTACCTCAGCTGAACACACACGCAGCGGGTCATACCTGCTGCCTCCCCAGCTGCAAGAGCAGACACCTAAAGAAGAATATAACAGCAAAGCACAACACAGCAGCACTTACCCAGAACACCCTCCCAGCCCCCAGAGACCCCTGGATCATGCACTGCCTGACCCAGCCTGCAGCTCTGTATTTAACACCCTCAACATCTCCCTGTCCCGAATTTACCAGCTTGTTTTTTCACCATCGTCTCACCACGCCGAGCCCCCTCCCCGCTCCTCCACCTCGGACATTTTTGACCTCACCGAAGTTAAAACTGAAGGGTTTTACTGACAGAAAAACCTCCTCCCGCAGTGACAGCACAGCCTGCAGCTGGGCTCCTTACAGGTGCCCACAAAGCCTCAGCTCCTCACAGCCTTGCAAAGGCAAAAAAAGTCCTGCACAGCCCCAAGAGGAGGCCTCCAGTCAGCTTCCATTTGCCTGGCTATTTCAGCCGAGCAGCTCGTGTCTAGATTAATTTGTTTTCATAGGAAATTAATTAGACTATTCTTTTCTTTTCTTTTTTTTTTAATACCTCATTTTACAAAAAAAAAAAATCAAAATCAAACCAGCTCGGCTAGAGCCGAGCTCCCAATTCCCAAACCTCGCTGTGCCGGTGTAATTACCTCCACCTGCTCCCAGAGCATCACCTCCCCCAGGATCCCCAGGTACCTGCTGGCCCGTTTTTTTTCCCCTTCTGGGCGGCTGCTCCCTCAAAGAAATCGCTGTAATCACTGCCTGCTCCGCACGCCAGACCCCCATTATCCCCGGGAAACCTTGGCAACTGAGGGAGTGTTTGCTGGGGTTGCCATGACGGAGGGTAAATGAGCGGCGGGGATTGATAAGGTTAACCCAGCCCACCAGCCGGTCCCTTCCCCTCCCAGAACTGTTCTTTGCTGCGGACACCGCTCTTCCCCACCGTGTTTTAAAGCCTCCCAGCTGTGTTCCAAAGCTGGTTTGAAGTGCCACAAGAGCCCCCGGGGGCTTTAGGAGCGTGGCAGGGGATGCGCGGTTGGCTTTGAAGGTCTGGCCGAGTCTCGGAGGCAGGGCAAGGCTGGATCGGGGCTTTAAAGAAGTTTTTTTTCTCATACACGAGCCGCTTTGAACTGCTCATTCACGCCCACATGCAGCAGTTCATCAGCCCCTTCGGCAGGAGCCTGCTGTGGGCACCGATAAAATGATGTAAATTGATTTTATAAGGGCTAAGCAGGCGGGAGGCACAAGCCCAGCAGAGGTGGGAGATGTCTCAGGCAGAGAGACACCTGGGCACGGCTGAGGAAGAGAAAATTTCAGCTTTCTGTGCTGAAAACAGAGTTTTGCCGTTCCTTACAAACCCCCAGCAGCAGATGGAGAGCCAAGAGACACAGGGAGCCCGATGGGATCAGACCTGACTTGTGAGCTCTGCAGGCCAAAACAGTGTCCAAATAAGACCACACCAAAAACAAAGCTTTGGCAAGCTTGGGGACAGCCACTGAAGGACCCAATCTGACTTTCCTCAGCCTGTCTCCCCACAAAAGCTCAATCTGAGCAGCACCAGTGCCAGCAAAATGGGGACAACCTCATCCAGATGTTCGTTCTGGCCGGCCCAGCCCAAATCAAACACCAGCTGGCCCAGTTAGACACCGACTGGGAGGTGTCCTTGTCCTGAAAGGCCAAGCTGGTACAGAAGTGGCTGAGGATGAGGTCTGGGGGGGAAAACCAAGGAATTTCCTCTCCACCAGAGCCGCTTCCCAATCCCAGCAGCGGCAGTGAGAAGCCAAACTGCTTTTAGGATGGAGCTTATAAAGAGTTTTTTTAAAAATACAACGCCCTGGAGGTGCACGGCAGCGCTGTGAGTGGGGAGATTAAATCAGCTCTGCAGAAAAGCAGAGTCCAGCACCAACAATCCTTCATTAACGAGAGGCACTCGTTAGTGTGGCTACTTGAGATATGTCGAGCTGGAAAAAAATCCCCAAAAAAACAACCCAGGTTTTGCCAAAGCAAAGCAGCCTCCCGGTGCCCCGGCAGCCCTCTGTGCTGGGGGAGGAAAGCCAGCACCATTCCACCTGCCAAGGTGTACCTCTATTTATCAGACTTTGGACCCGTTTCCTCCTGATCCCCAGCCAGGCAGGTGCGTTATGCAAAGTGAATAATTCATGGAGACAGCAGGCTCTTTCTGACTCCAGTTCCGGGGCAGGTTGATCTGGCGTAGGCCCGGGAGAAGCAAATTAGCATCTAAATGGCCAATTAGAGAAAACTCATTTCGCTGTTCCGATATGCTAAAAGGCTCGGGAGGGCTGAGGCTGGCGTGTGGCACCTCCCAGAGAAGCATCAGGTTTCTTAGAAAGAATTGGACAAGGGAAGCGCTGAGCGCAGGCCAGCGTTTGTCAAGGAATCCCGCGCAGGAGAAGAGGCACATGCCAGGCTCCTTCACGGGTAACCTCCCGTGAACCAGGAAAAGAACAGCTCGGGGCCAGGGGAGAGAGAAACTCTGCTGAGCAGCCAGGCCTTGCCAAAAAAACTCCCTCTCCTCTGAGCCACGGGCCTGCCAGCACATCTGGAGGATGGAACGGCTTTTCGCAGCATCCTTAAGGTGTAATTCTGGTTTTAGGCGTCCTTTGAAACAACGCCACAAACGCGGCCACTCCAAGGCCTTTATCACCCTGGACGTGGTTGCTACGAGCAGGAGGAAAGCCGTGGACTTTGACCAGGCGCTGGAGAGCGCCTGAGCCAACGTGCAGCACCCCAAAAACCCCGAGGGTGGGCACAGCGTGTGGCTGTGACCTTGCACATCCAACACCGTCACCCCGGAGCGCCCAGAGCGCCTAAAATCGGCCACAATCCTCCCTCCCACAGGCACACGTGGCTTCTCCCCCCTCGCAACCTGCACAAGTTAAAAGCAGGACGTGGCTGGGAACTTCGGCACATCGCTTTCACCTCCCGCCTCCGGCTGGTTTTGCCGCTTCCAGTTAATTCCCTGCAGGAGCCTGAACCCCACGGAAACTCACGGAAGGGCCGGGGGCGGGAAGGGACCTGCGGAGCTCAGCCCAGCCCCGGGGCAGGCTCACAGGACACAGCCGCTCCCGGAGCCTTTCAGGGAACTCTCCCACCCGTGGAGGCCCGGCTGCGGGTGCCCCGAACCCCTCCGAGCTTCTCCGCATTCCCAGAACCCACAAATCCCGGCCACGGCTCTTGCCCTACGTGTGCCCGGCAGCCGGGGCGCGCCGAGCGCTGAAACTCAGCTCAAACTCCTCCCGGAGCGCCCCGAACCGAGCCGAGTTAGGCTGAGCTGAGCCCACAAAGCTGAGCCCGCACCCACCTGAGCTCCGGCCTCACTCGCGGCCGCTCCGCGGAGCCGCTGCCCCGGCGGGACGAGGCGGAAACGGAGCCGCACCTGCGCCCGCCCCCGCCCGCCCTCCGCGCTCCCGCCCGCAGCCGGCAGCGAGCGGCCCCGAGCGGCGCCCGGCACCGCCAGATGTGCGCGGGGAGCGGCTGGAGGGGATGTGGGCACAGCCAGATGTGATAGGGAGGGATGTGGGTACAGCCAGATGTGGACAGGGAGAGGCTGGAGGGATGTGGGTACAGCCAGATGTGCGCTGGGAGCGGCTGGAGGGGAAGTGGGTACAGCCAGATGTGACAGGGAGGGATGTGGGTATAGCCAGATTTGGACAGGGAGCGGCTGGAGGGATGTGGGTATAGCCAGATGTGACAGGGAGGGATGTGGGCACAGCCAGATGTGCTCTGGGAGAGGCTGGAGGGGATGTGGGCACAGCCAGATATGGACAGGGAGAGGCTGGAGGGATGTGGGTACAGCTAGATGTGTGCTGGGAGAGGTGGGAGGGTTGTGGGTACAACCAGATGTGAGTTGGGAATGGCTGGAGGGGATGTGGGTACAGCCAGATGTGACAGGGAGGGATGTGGGTATAGCCAGATGTGGACAGGGAGCGGCTGGAGGGATGTGGGTATAACCAGATGTGACAGGGAGGGATGTGGGCACAGCCAGATGTGCGCTGGGAGAGGCTGGAGGGATGTGGGTATGGACAGATGTGGATAGGGAGGGGCTGAAGGGATGTGGGTACAGCCAGATGTGTGCTAGGAGTGGCTGGAGGGGATGTGGGTACTGCCAGATGTGGACAGGAAAGCCTGAAGTGATTTAGGCACAGTCAGATGTGTGCTGGGAGAGGCTGGGGTGATTTGGGTACAGCCAGATGTGCCCCAGGACCTGTGTGAGGCTCCAGGCACTGCCAGATGTTCACCAGCAGCAGAACAGGGCTGTGGGCACAGCCAGATGTGCTCCAGGTGAGGCTGACAGGGCTGTGGGCACAGCCAGATGTGCTTCAGGACATTTTCTGGGCTGTGGGCACAGCCAGATGAGCATCCCAAAACAGAGTAAGAACCCACGGGAAAAAACACACCCAGCTATAAACCAGGAAAGGCGGCACCAAAACAAACCCCAAAAAGACCAGAGACAAAAAGTTTCCCAAAACAATAACAATAAAAACCTCCACCCAAAGCAGAAACAAAACAAACGAAACAACCCAACCAAACAAACCACAAACCCACACAAATAGAACAAACCCTCCAACAACCAGAGAAAACCCCAAAGGAAAAAAAATCCCAAAAGCCAAACCAACCCAAAATCCACACAAGAAACAAAGAAATAAAAACCTAACCCCAACAAAAAAACTTCGTAGGTGTTTAAAAAAACTGTTCACATCAAGAACAGAACAAGGCCACCTGCCAGGCCTGGGACAACCACGGGGGGCTCAGATCTTTTAAAACTGAGGGACCCAAACCTCCTGAGCAATCCCAATAACAGACATTTGCTGGTAACAGCAGCAAAATTTGGGTTTGTGAAGGGGCAGCCTGAGATCCTAGGCTGAGTCACAGGAACACAATTACCCCTTTGCACCAGAACACAGGGATTTGGGCTCATTCCTGTCTAAAAGTCCAGTGGGTGCTGTGAGTAAATTTGCCATGTGACAGGAAGGGATGGAGGAGGGGAAATGAGACAGGGAAAAGAGAAAAGAAGAGAAAATAAATTGTGTTTCTATTTGCCCGTTCAGAGCTGGCTCTTGAGGAATCCAGAGCCTCTGCAAACCCTTTCACCCCCACACATCCACCAGCCCTCAGGACGAGCTGAGGGACCCTCAGCCACGTTTCCCCCGGATCGAGTTCAAGTCTAAGCACATATTTTTCTTTTTGGTTCAGGCAGCTGTTGAAAAATACATCAGAGGAAGCATTTTTTGCATGAACACGGAGCCCGCAGTTCTGTGGAGGAAAACACTCGATGATGACATTTCGCACCAGGGTAGTTCTTCCACACAGTCAATAATATAAATAAATTAAACACGCCGTTCAGCCAGCTTCAGGAGAAAGATAAATTGCCTAATTTAACCAGCTGTGCTGGCAGGGAAATGACACACATCTCGGAGCCTGCATCCATCCTGCTGCTGAATTTTGCTTGTCAGGATCCCCACGGATGCTTCGGGGTCTGCCAGGCTGGGCCCGGGCAGCAGGGGGCCACGGGGAATAAATACGATTTTACATTAAAAATTTTTTTTAAAAGGCTAAATACAGGTTTTATCTTTGATAGCACAGAGTCAATTTTTAATAGACTCGTTTCTCAGGAGCTAGGCACTTCCAGTCCCCACCCAAAGAACCCTTCAAAGTCTCTCTTTTATCGATGATGGGTTTCGCTGAATTATTCACCAGATCGCAGCTGCCGGAGATCTTAAACATTCCCCGTGACAAGGACAATGAGGGATAACAACCTCCTCCTGCTGGCTCGCCAGTGCTGCTGCCTGTGGGTGCCCTGAGCTGATCCCTTCTCCTCGCAGGGAGCCTCTCCTGTGTCACCCCGTTCCTCAAGGAACGGAAAACAAGGAGCAGATTTTTGGGGAGGTTGGACTCGTGGGTCCGGTGTCCTGCAGAGGAGCCACGGGTGCTCAAAAGCAGCTTTGTTGTACAGCAGAACGATCCTGGAGTGCTGCAGGAGGTGATTCCCAGTCTGGACGCTGGGCTGGTGAACCCTGGGAGGTGAAAGTGGCTGGATCCTTATTTTTGGATGACCGTTTCCCAGGAAAGCGGGCACGGAGCTGTCTGGCGCTGCCTCCCCTCCCTCCTCGCTGCCCCAGCTCAGTTCAGCTGCTTCACAATTCACAGCAACAAGTCCAGGGCTTTTCTCCAAGCTGTTGCTCTGATTGCAATCCTCTGATTCAATCTGTGTTCGTCCCTCTAATTACCTCTCCTTAATAAAATGTCAATGATTCTCTCCCTAATCTGAGCCAAAAAAGTCTGGTTTGCAGAGCACACCTGCTCGAGGGTGCACAAGACAAAGCAAACGCTGGAAGAATATTGATGCTTCGTAGCAAAACCTGCTTCTGTTTAAACCTGTTTTAGAGAAAAAAAAATCCCAGTTCTGATCCACATTTTGCTTGCAGGGGCAGGGCTCAGGTCTAATTCTCCTTTCCTTGTTCACACTGGGCCTGCAGCACCCACGACATCAGTTCACAAGGCCTCTCCATGTGTAGATGCTTACACAACTTCTGTGCCCCTGTGGCACAGGATTTGGGAATAAACTGGGAAATTCAGAGAAATGTCTCAGTGTAGTTGTATTCAAAGTCAAAAAGTGCACCAGGATTTGCCTGGGGATGGGTTACCCTTTCAGGATAACCTAATTTGGTGCCAGGGGCACCCCAGCTCCCTGCAGCAGCTGATAAACCAGGAGAACACTGGTCCTACCTGTGCTGGCATTCCAGGGAAAAGCTGTCAGGAGATGATTTTCTTTACAGGCAGCTCAGGCCAGCAGCTCCCACTGGGCTCTAATTCCGGCTGGCGAGTCAGCTTTTATCACAATAAAATTAACAACCACCACCACCACTTGTCATTAGCAACAAGTAATCCCCTTCCCTCAGCTGCTCTCCGAAAAACACCACTCTCCCTTCCCAGCCCGGATGAATTATTTACACCCCATCACTGCTGCCGCCGCTTTCCTTGTCTTCTGTCCTGTGTCACCGTCCCTTTTGTCCCCAGACAGCCTTTGGGGACCTTGTGGCTGCTGTCCAGCATCAGCAATCACCATCACTGCCAGCCCCTGCTACTGCCTGGCCACGAGACCACGGGTGGGAGCAGGAGCCTGATGCCACCTCTTGTCCCAGTGCCACCACCTGTCCCAGTGCCACCTGTCCCAGTGCCACCGCCTGTCCCAGCACCACATCTGAAGGGACCAGGAGCAAAGAGGAAGGCAGGGAGGAGGAGAAAACACCCAAAAAGGATTAAACCTTGTTATTCCCAGGGAGAGGACGAGTGAGAGGAGCTCAGCAGCTGCTCCTGGAGTTCTGAGGGATGGTTTTCACCTCTGGAGGAGGTGTGCTCACCTCCCTCGCCGTGAGGGTCTTGCAGCTCTTCCCACCAACACCCAGCAGCGAGGGCAGGGCTGCACCAGCCCCAAAAACCTCTGGGAGATGTCACTGCCTCAGAAACTGTGATTTCACTGCTCTGGTAGGAGTACAGGTGGAGAGGGAGGGAAAGGAAAAGGTGAAGTGGGCAAGAGGAAGGGAAATGGGAGAGGGGAAGGAAAGGAGAGACGAGTTTCCCTCAGCACCCGGATTTCCAGGGCTGAGGTGTCGTGAGGGGCTGGGAGCTGCTCTCCCTGCGAGGATTTGGGGTTTGGTGCTTCCCCTGCAAATCCTGCAGCGCCTCGGGGCTGCACTGCTGGGGACAAGGGAAGGGACAAGGGACAAGCACAGCCCAGCTCCCGCACACGCAGGGGACAAGGGCAGGGCAGCTTTTCCCGGTGACCAGGAGGCGAGTCCAGGCTTGTCCCTGTGCCAGCGCTGCCCTGGAGACCTCGGGGAGGGCAGGGAGGAGGGAAGGAGCCGGGATGGAGGGGAAGAGGCCGCAGGGGGGAGAGGAGAAGGGAGAAGGTGGGAAAGGGCTGGGGGGAGATGGAGGGAAGGAAGATGCAGAGGGGTCACAGGCAGGAGGGAGGGCTGCTGAATTTCCTTGTCCTGCTCCCCGCCAGGCCGTTCCAGAGCCATTCCCCTTGGGCAGCAGAGGGAGCTGGGCAGGAGGCACCAGGATCGCCCTTCAGCACCTGGCACGAAGCCACCACGGAGAAAGAAGCCACCGCCACGCAGGAGTGCCACCACTGCCACCACCACCGCCAGCACCAGGGCAGGTGAGAAAAAAAACCCCAGCTTTTCCCAGGAAACCACCGATGGCGCTCTCAAACCTTCCCCCGAGCCCTGTTTGTACACGGATTTTCCTCCGTAGCCACGGATCCATCCCGGAGATGGAGCACGTGTAACTGCAGCGAATAAGCAGTAGGAGGCATAAGGCACCTGCCAGGGAGCAGAGAATCCCACAAACTGCCCGGGATTTGGGATGCTGTTAATGTTTAGTGGATATTTAAATATTCACCCTTGCGCTGGTGTGGGTTACAGCACTGATCTGCCAGCGGGGGTGAGGGGTTGGTAAAACTACAGGAAAGGAAGGGTGATTTCCAAAAGTTTTCCTGTGTTGGGGAATAATTCCATTCATTTCCACTATCTTAGTAAAAAAAAAAAGCGCCTGAAAGTTTCCAGAAATCACACTATTAAAAAAAAAAAAAAAAAAAAAAAAAAAAAATCACATGGCTCACTGTATTAATGGATGACAGCTTTAAAAAAAAAAATCCCCAACAACTCAGAATGAATTTCCTGCTTAAACTGAGTCAGGCAAACCCCGTGAACTTGATGCCAGTGCAGAAGTGCTATTAATGCATTAACAGCTTCAATAAATACATTTTACAGGTGTGACAACCCCTATGTCGGCCAATCGGGAAAACATCTATTCCCTACCTAAAAATAAGATTTTTTTGGGTCATTCCCGTTTTTCCTGTAGACTTGAGGTTTTATTAAGGCACGGCAAGCAGTTGCCTCATTTTACTTTTGCTTTATGAATTAAGCAGGAAAGCCTCAGAGGCGACAGGTACTTTTTGCTCACAGCATTTTCTCATTTTAACAGGAAAACAAAGCCACAAAAGCAGAAAGCAGCGGGCCCACTCCCCTCCAGCACTTCAAATCCCAGCTCCTGGGAGGAACCCTGACTCAGCCCAAAGCACTGCAGAGGGGAATCGGGAAGATGCAAAAACAAACAAGGCTGCGGCGGCAGCTCGCAGCATTTTGGGTCGGAGCGGGGCAGAGGAAAATCTCTGTGCCCAGCTGAGGGAAAGCCTCCGCTGGGATGGGGTTCTGGAGGATGCCCAGGCAGAGGAGGAAAGGCTGCGCGTTTACAGGGCGAACAGGAGGAAGAGGTATGAACTGTACATCCAGGAACACTTCCCAGCTGCCAGGAATTCCCCGCCCCTCCACGGCAGCAGCGGGTAAAGGAGATTCCTGCAGAGATTTTTTTTGGAAGAGCGAGCGTGAACTGAATGCTGAGGGAACCTCTGAGCTGCACCAGGGGTGTCACCCAAAACCCCAACAATTTCTGTACCTTAGCAGTGGCTACTCACTGTCTGTGTGAAGGAAAGGATATTTATGTTTTAAAAACAAACCAACCTGTTAAAATATCCATGGACAGTTAGAAGTGCTCCTTTCCAAGTGCTGTTTGTCCTGGAGTGTGGCTGATTATTGCTGTTGGTTTATTTCTGAATAATACTCCTGAACTCCCCGGGTATTCACGTTGTACACTGCGGATCTGTGAGCAGATGAAGGACCAGACTCCTTGTCCAGAGGCTGAAATGATTTCCAGGCACATGAACTTACCTTCCTTGAAACTGAGCGAGCTGCAGAGTCAGGATGGGAATCCAGCCCTCACCTCCTGGCTTTTGATCCAATGGTTAGGTTGAGTGTTTTATTTTGTTACCAAAATTCATCATCCCAGACCCTCGGATGTGGCATTCTGGAGAAGCACACGTGACAGGGAAACAGCACATCCAGAACAACAGGGCTTCCTAGGAATGGCAGGTGCTAATTAGAAGCTCATTGGGCCAATGTGAATTAAAAATCACATGGAATAGCCCTGTACTCCCCTACTTCAAATTCTTCTAATAAAATAATGGTTTTCATACAGAGGAGAACAGCCCAGCCCTCACTACGGGAAGCATTTGAATGTTGGGTGACATTTGAAAATCTCCCCTGAAAGACACTGTGCTGACTTTGAAAGTCTTAATGGCTTTTTAAATACCCTTTTATACAGATTTGATGTTTATATGTGGCTTTTCTCCTGTTTCATGCTTCAGAACTCCAGGATACCCAAAAGCTCTCAGAGCCTTTTGCTGCAAGCAGCTCCATGGCTCCCCAGACCCCAATAATGTCATTACATGCAACTCTAGAGCTTCCACAAGCACATAACCAGATGAACAATAAGAAGTGAGCAAAAAAAAAAACCCCATTAGGAATTAATTAACTGATGCTCAATTACATCCATTCCTGCTCTGCCAGAGTCACTAACAGAATCAGCACGCCTGCAAAATGTGGAAAGGTTAAAGGAACAGATGAAGCAATCCAGAAAAACACCACAGCATTTCTCTCGACAAAACTGCTTACAACCATCTCTTTTGGTTTTCTAAAGTTGAGAATGCATAACCCACTCCAGGCTTGTGTTTATGCTCTGTTTACTAATGCAGCATTTGAGCATCCACATCTTAAAAATGAATTCCTGCCCGGTTTAAATACATGTTGCATTTGAAAGGGATTAGTTCTTCACTTTGTAGGATATGCTGAAATTCATACCAGAAACTCTCTTCGAAAATAAAACTGTACCAGATGAACGACTCCAACACATTGAGGAGAGGATTTTCAGCTGTCTTGAAAGCACTTTTTCAATGTCTTGCTAAATTGACAAATCCACAACATTTGGTGTTGGTTTGGTTTTTAATATAGGCAGTTTTATATAGGAAACACCCTCCTGGAATATGCAAACAGCAAATAGAAGGAGGGGAGCTGGGATTGGCAGGAAATATGATGTATTAATTTCTAAGTAACTACCACAATAAACACTGAAAAGCTTTCTTTGAATGAGAAATAAAGAGACTTCCCTGCAGGATGGTTTTCAGATCATTTATTACCAATAAAGTAAAAGACAAATTGAAAATCAGAAGGAGGGGCTGGGAAACATCACAGACACCAGAAACACTTGCACAGAGCTAATCAGAGCTTTGCAAATGTTGGAACATAAATAATTTAAAAGGTATCTCTACCAATTAAAATATTCTTAAGAGGTACACATTAGGTTTGCTTGCTTTATAAAAACCAGATGCTTTATCCTAAAACCGGAGCGTGAGGGGTATTTTTGTGGGATATTTCGCTTCTAACTAGGAACGACTAACGGCTACGACTTAAAACAACCTCCTCTCGGATCTGTGCCAAGTGGATTCATTGGGAGAGCAATTTGTGGGAGCAATCCAGGGCCCTCGTTCTCCCAGAATCCTGTGTCCAACAGCGACCAGCACCAGGAGCTGCTCCGGGAGCGAGGGATGGAGCAACCCCGACCCACAGAGGAGAGAGTGTGAAACCCCTGGGGCTGTGGGGTGAGCTGGGCCCTCTGTTACACCACAGGGACATCCTGGGGCAGCAGTCAGGGCAGAATTGCACCATCTGCTTAAGACACATCTCCCCAGCCTTGCAGCCTGAGACCAAAATGTTTTAGGGTGACGCCGCACTGCTCTAAACTCCGGAGCTGCCTGCCCGACCGTGTCCTCTCCCATCCTGGGGTCGTTTTGGGAGCTGCCTTTCTGAGGCAAGTACCAAAGGTGGAGGATGTTCTTTTCTGAGCTAATAAATAAGTTTTAAAAAAAAAACAACCCTAACAACAACAATAAAACCCCCCCAAACCGTAAGAACCCGAGGTTTCCTTCCTGCTGCACTCTTCGTCTCCCAACTCCTTCCAGTTCCCTGGGATACACTTCCACGCCATCCGTCACACTTGCACAAACACACGTTAAAGCCCAGCTCAAGAACAGGCTCCCGAGGCTGCCACTGACAAAACTCACCCCTGGGGCTGTGCATTGCCAAGTCCTCTTCAAGAGCTGCTCCAGGACTGGTGCTGCACGCCCACGCCTCGGAGGAGTTTTGGGATACATGGAAAAGCCGTGTCTGGCTAAGACAGGTCTATCAGGTGTTTCTGAGAGACTACACCACACAAAAAACCAGCACAACCCACCCTCCCCAAGGCAGGCGCTCTCCACGCTGTGCTCCTGTCAACACAGGGGGAAAAAAAGAAAATCCGGGAAAAGAAGGAAACCTCTCCGTCTTACTTTCATCAAGGCACACGATAAACGAACAGACAGACTTCCATAGGATCTGAGGCTATTCCCTTTGGTCCCCAAACTCATCAAGCCCTCAGGAGAGGTTTTCCAGCAGCCTGCAGACAGGCAGAGGCTGCCCCATCCCAGTGACATCCCCGAGCCCAAGGACACGGATTTGTGCCATGACAAGCTCGGCGGGGAAGCAGAGCCACATTTGTGGACTTTGCTCTGCACTACAAACCTGCCTGTCCCTTGCTCCTGGTCACCTCCTCCCAACCCCACCACAACAATGTCTCACACCCAATCCAGCACCTCCCTTTGCCGTTCTGGGTCTCTCTGTCCCAGCACTTTATCTTGACCCTTGCTTTGGTTACAGCTCCCTTAGTGCACGCAGCCAGTCGCGGGCAAAAACAAGGCACTCTTGGTTTTCCACCTGCACATCGCCAAGATCCAACAACACAGGGATGATTTCTGGCCTGGTATTCTCTGTTACAAGCCCTGCTGCAGGCAGAGAAACACTTGTGTGTCACACAGAACACAGGCTCCTCATCACCCAAAGAACTGGAATCACACGATCCTGTCTCTGCTGCCTGGAGCTGCAGAGGCAGTTCGCCTCCCGCTCCGCTCAGAACCCCTCTTCTCCCAATTTACACATGAGACATGAATGCCAAATACGCAACATTTTTGTACGTGTTAAATGCAGAATTCTGGGGTGTTTTTTTCTCTGGTGGCCTCTTCCAGCAACTCCCATCCAGGGGATGGTTCTTCTGGAGAAAGCACGACCTTAACTGAAATGGTCGTAACCACACGGCCTGGTGGGATCCCCCTGCGAGACAGCGAACTGCCCCTTATTTTTCTGCCACAAATCACCGAATGGATCTCCACCTGCCAAGCCACTACCCCTCACCTGCCAACTTTTCCCCCCGGGAAAGCACCTCCAGGTCCTTTTCACCCGACCACCGCGGGGAAGGGGGAGGGAACTCACGGCTTTCGGAGGCGGAGAGGCCGAATCCCTTTTTGCAAAGTTACGTTCCCGCGGGGGGGAAAACCGTGGCGGACGCTCGGAAAAGCAGGAGCTAAGGGCTGAGAGAGAAGGGTCTGTGCCAGCTTTGAGTCAGCACACAGGGCACGAGGGGCGGATGGGAGCGACCACGGAGGCCGTGGTCAGCAGTCATCGGGGCCCAGGCACTCGGAGGCCTCCAGCTCCACGCTGGAGAGGAACCTGCGGGCGGCCTTGCGGCAGTTGTAGTCCAGCGTGGTGGTGTAGACAGTCTTGGCGTGCTTGGGGTAGATGATGGTGGTGCTGGTGAAGCGGCGGGGCCGGTGGCGGGGCTCGAGGCGCACCTCGGCCTTGTAGCTGCGCCACGAGCAGTCGGGCACGCAGACCACGGTCTGGCTGCACGAGGCCACGCTCAGCCCCACGGGCAGGTAGACGTCGGCGATGAAGTGCTTCTCCGAGTCGTACCTCACCGAGGAGGTGTACCTGCAACGGGGACACAGGGCTTGTTCCGGAGTCAGAGGGGTTACAGGGAGGGATTAGTCACGGAATGACTGGGTTGGAAGAGACCTTCAAGATCGTCGAGTCCAAGCTGTGCCTGAACACCTCAACTAAACCATGGCATCAAGTGCCACATCCAGTCTTTTTTAAACACATCCACCACCATCCCAGGCAGGCCATTCCAGTATTTTATCACTCTTTCCACGAAAAACTTTTTACTCATACCCAACCTATATTTCCCTTGGTGCAGCGTAAAACTGTCCTCTCTCATTCTGTCAGTTGCTGCCTGGAGAATTCTGATGTAACTACAGGGGTTTTGTCACAGTAGAGACAGACAAGATCACCTGTTTCTTTATCCACCACAGCCGAATCTTTATTCTTCACATTTTCTTTATATTTACCTATCTCATTTTCTTTATGAAGAATCTTTATTCTTCACGTTTATCAGAAGGCATCATGTTTAATTCTAATTGGTTATTGCAATTAGCTTATTGCAGCTCGGTTCACTGCTTAGTAATGGCCACTGTACGTGCCCATCAAAAACTTTCCTCCCCAGGTGTGTTTACATTCTCCTCTCCTGGGAAGAAGGTGTTTCACACAGGTAGAATCTTTCTCCTCCCAAGGTGTGAATTGGTTCCCACAGGAACAGACTGATATGCAAGCTGATTCTCACTGGTACAATTCCTTTCTCACGGGAACTCACCTGGCTGTTGGCTGTACCCAAGGCCTGAACCATGATTTTAACAAGGCCTTTCTCTTGTAAAGTTTTACCCATGTGCCAGAAGGTTCAACTACAGCAGTGCAGTTGTACTTTGTAGCTAGGAGAGCATTCCTGTGGAGACAAGCCCCAGCCACAGAAACACACTCTTAAAACATTGTTGACCTCGTGCACAGAAATAACCCTGTGCAGTCTCAGGCCAATGATTCTTTATGTTTAGTAAATAACTTGAGTCAATAAAAGGACAAGGTTTCATATTTGCATTCTGGCATCAGCACGACTGATGTCCTGCAAAACATGGGACATCTGAGGTGGATGAAGCAGGGCTGAGGATGGGTTTCTGTAGGGGATTTGTGAGCTCTGCTCATGGGGACCTGTCGGATTGCGGGGTGGCTCCTCATCCCACCTCACCCAGAACCATCTGCTGGTGTCTTACACATTTACAGGATGAGAAAAGAGCCTTATGTTAGCAGCATTCCCAGGATTATCACTGCTTAGCCCAGCTGCCAGCACCACCAGAACTTCTCCTCAGCCCTGAGCTCTGCACAAACCTGCTGGCAAACCCCTAAACCCAGAGGCTCTTGATCCACGTTTAGGCTCGGCACATAAACCTCCCAACTCCTCTGAGCCCGTGGAAGCACACGTTATCTCCTCAGCTTTTCTCTGCCAGGAATCACAGGGGAGTGCTCTGCTATCACCCCTGGCACGGGGCACTCTCCAAAGACAAACTCCTGAAGATTCAGGAGGAAAACACTCCAGTTTGCACAGGCAAATCCTCTGTGCACGGGGTGCAAAGGGGAGTTTTCATCTCCCTCGTGCTGGGACAACTCAGTGTTGGCTTTTCCACCAACCAAGGAGTTAACTGCCTCCAATTCCAGCCACAGCACAGGCTTCTTTCCCCACACCAGGACATAATTCTCCCTCCCCTCCCCTGCATTAGGCTTCCATTTGATTTTATCAGCCTCCCTCTAATTGCACAGTCATCACCCGGGAGCCTTCTTTTCTCATTACTGCAAATCATGGTGTTCAAAGGAATAATTCCCAGGCTGTGAAGTGATGCAGCGCATTAAAAAAAAAAAGAATTATGCACTCCTCTGAATGTTACCATTTCCTTTAGTTCGCACAACCAGCCACAGCTGCTAAGATAGAAAGGGCTTATTATAAAACCATGAGGTTGCAAGAGCAAAATTTCTTTCCCTTAATGAAGCCGTCCTGGAAAGATCTTTGAAGCTCTTCCCTCACAATCACCTCCTGGTTAATCAGTTGAAGGGCAACATTCTGGAGCAGTGCAAGGAAGGAAAAGCAGGAGAGTGAAATATAAGAAAGTCTTCCTGGAAAAATAACCAACAAAACAACCATATGGGTGGGATTAAAAGAGGCTGAACACTCCTTTGGCCTGTGCAAATGTCCAGGTCCAGGAATGTACAGCTGCGGTGAACAATGGCTCTGCAAATAAATTAACTTGACTCACAGGCACTGATAAGGCCTAACTGCTCCTTCACAGGCAAACTCCTCTAACTCCCTCCAAACGAGATGACTGAAGCACAATATTTACCTTATTTCCTTCGGTGGTAAAGGGTCAAACTCAACTCCTTCTCCAAAGGATAAAGGACACAATCTGGGAGGGCAGCTGGAGAGAACCGGGCTGGGGGAGAACACGGAACTCTGCAAAAAAATTGCAAAATGGTTCACGTTACCATGTTGTTGTAACTTTTTATGTTACAGTGCAGTACATTCTCAAGAAAACAGATTTATTTATCCCTTGGTATGGAGCTGTTGAGGTTCACATTTACGTGCAGGAGGATCTGCTAGACCAAGACATGCTACAGGTGCATCCTTCAGGCCTGACTCCACGCTGGTCTAAAGCATCCTAGAGGTGGCCAGGAGCATTTTTTTGAAGACAAAGTTCTAACTTCAGGAGCTTAATTCAGAGGAGCCACTCTGGGCAATGAGAGGAACGCAGTGTAGTCTGTTCCCTGTATTAACCCATGCTCAGGTTGTAACCAACATTTTATGCGTGCGTGAGAGCTCCCTCCTTGCTGAATCCACCCCACAACACCCACGGACAGACCACAGCAGGAAATTATCACGGGGCACCTCGCCGTGAGCCACCTCCTTGCTCCGCAGCTACGCCCTGGCTGCAGTTTGAAGGCATTAAATCCAACCTAATTCACACACCGAGTGCCGGGAAGGATTAACTCGTTCCCGCCGAGCGGTGATTCACTGCCCGTGCTCCCCTCCCGACACCCAGCACCACGAGCTGACACCGCATCCCCACAGCCCCAGGAAACCAAAGCAGCCCTGAAGGGATGGAACCCAACCCGTGTGTGGTTTTGCAGCCGCCTCTGCACGTGTGTTTACTCTCGAGGGGCTAGGGGGCTGTGAGCATCTTTCCCTCCCTATGGCCTTTTCCGATTTCACAGCAGCACCCCTGTAGGAAAAGGATTTTTCCTCCAAATCGGCAGTCTCCGAAGTATTTGTACCAGCAGCTCAACATCCAAGAGCTATTTGGTGAAAAACCAGAATTAACCGAAACCATAGTTTATTCACAATAAAGTTACTGCTCCGGGTCACTCCGGAATAACGGGAGTTCACTTTCCACAGGGATTTCCAAAGCCGCGCTGCGATGCCGGGGCAGGAGGGAGAGGAGCTTCCCTTGCAGCCAGAGCTTCGTGAAAATCCCCGGCCGCCCCGGTTCCCGGCGGGATCCTTCCCTCCCGGTGCAGACGCATTCCGGGACACGACGGAGGGCTCGGTTACAACGGAGAGGAACGGCGGGCGGTCGTTCCAACCCATTCCCACAGCGGCCAGAGCCGGCTTTCCACCCTCCTTTCCCCACGGGATGCTCGGGGCCGGCAGCGCGGGGGTGCGGCGCGGCGGGCTCCGAAGGGCAGCGGCTCCTCCGGGGCCCCGCA